>CAUYSK010119390.1:0-44445 GCA_963575035.1 Avahi laniger
TCAAGCGTGTCCATCCTCCAGACAGTGTGCACCACACCCATTAGGTGTGTATATACCCATCCCCTTCTCCCCCCTCCCATCTGCCCAACACCCGATGAATGTTATTACTATAGGAGCACTTAAGTGTTGATCAGTTAAGACCAATTGGATGGTGAGTACATGTGGTGCTTGTTTTTCCATTCTTGGGATACTTCACTTACTAGAATGGATTCCAGCTCTATCCAGGATAATACAAGAGGTGCTAGATCACCATTGTTTTTTTTGGCTGAGTAGAACTCCATGGTATACATATACCACATTTTATTAATCCACTTGTGTACTGACGGGTACTTTGGGTTGTTTCCACATCTTTGCAATTGTGAATTGTGCTGCTATAAACATTCTAGTGAAGATGTCTTTTTTATAGAATGTGTTTTGGTCTTTTCGGTAGAAGCTCAAAGACCCAGATTGCTGGATCAAATGGTAGTTCTACTTGTAGCTCTTTGAGGTATCTCCACATTGCTTTCCACAGAGGTTGTACTAGTTCGCAGTCCCACCAGCAGTGTATGAATGTCCCTATATCTTCGCATCCATGCCAACATTTATTGTTTTTGGGGTTTTTGATAATGGCCATTCTCACTGGAGATAAGTGATATTTCATTCTGGTTTTAATTTGCATTTCCCTGATGATTAGAGATGTTGAGGATTTTTTCATATGTTTCTTGGCCACTAGTTTATTTTCTTTTGAAAAGTTTCTGTTCATGTCCTTTGCTCATTTTTTGATAGGGTATGGAACCAGAGAAGACCCCATATAGCAATAGCAATCTTAAGCAAAAAGAACAAATTGGAAGGCATCAATTTACCAGACTTCAAGCTATATTACAAATCTATAGTAACTAAAACAGCATTATGTTGTCACAAGAACAGAGACATAGACCAATGGAACAGAACTGAGAACCCAGATATAAAACCATCCTCATATAGCCATCTAATCTTTGACAAAGCAGACAAAAACATGCCCTGGAGAAAAGAATCCTTATTCAACAAATGGTGCTGGGAAAACTGGATAGCCACATGTAGAAGACTGAAACAGGATCCGCACCTTTCACCTCTCACAAAAATCAAGTCATGGTGGATACCTGACTTAAACCTAAGGCATGAACTATAAGAATTCTAGAATAAAATGTTGGAAAAACTCTTATAGACATTGGTCTAGGTGAAGAATTTATGAAGATGACTTCAAAGGCAATCACAGCAACAACAAAAATAAATAAATGGGACCTGATCAAATTAAAAAGCTTCTGCACAGCCAAGGAAACTATCACAAGAGCAAACAGACAACCTACAGAATAGGAGAAAACATTCGCATGTTACACATCCGATAAAGGGCTGATAACTAGAATCTGTATAGAATTCAGGAAAATCAGCAAGAAAATTAAACTATTTTTTAAAAGGTGGAAACCCAATCTTTGTGCTTTGTGCTATTTTTACCTGAACTTCCAAGCTAGATGTTGTTTTGCTGTAGATATAGGTATACTGCCGTAGACTCTGCTCTCACTCTTCCATCCTCTCCTAGGTTTTAGGTCCCAGGAAGTGCATTATATTTATTTATTTATTTTGAGAAATCAAAAGCAATTTCAAATACACGCATGTGCACATGCATGTGAGTATACATATACTCATGCACACAGACACACAAGAATGTGTTTTCCTGGGTGACTGGGAAAGTGGAGTCACATGAGAGTGGTTGATCCCCAATTAGCATGATCTTTGATGAACTTAGAGTCTGTGACAATTTTCTGTTCCCCTGTCCCCACAGACCTGCTCACTTCTACTGGGAGAGATGACAATGTGATTTGGTCCAGAGCTTCAGAAGGTTTGAGTTTTAGAGCCATAGTACATGAAAACTGTATTGTTTACTTCTGCAGTTTTGTAGTGCAGAATAGCTTGAAAATGGGAGAGTAAAAGCACCATTAGAGCTATCCCTTTGATTTAGGCCATGACCTCCAGAAAGTTTCCTAATAAATTATGAATATGATGTCTGGGAGTACATGATTAATCCATTAGAAAAGACTGTTTTATTGCCTCAGCTGGAAAGGAGACAGAAGATGTGTCATCTGGGGGAGGCTGAGTGTTGAGCAAGGTCTGAGCATAAAGGGAGACAGTTGAAAAAAGAATTGGGAAGTCTTGAAGATCACTTATGCTGACATCACAGTGTTGCCTGAGAAGGTCTTGGGTTCCATTCCTGCTCCCTCACTTCCTGGCAGAGACTCCTTCAGCAAGTTACCTGGCCTCTATGCATCTTGCTTTCCTTGACTATAATGTGGGGATAATAATGGTACCCCAATTATATGGGTATTGGGAGGATGAAATGAGGTAATGTAGGCAAACATTTGGCACAGAGTCTGGTTCACTGTACATACTCAATTAATGCTAATAATTATTATCATGCATGGATAATAACATCTTTTCCTCATTACATTTTGAAGCTCATACTTTTAAGACACATATAATGGAACTTTCAAGATAGCAGTAAAAAAACATAGATGCATACTAATCTGAGAAAATATTATCTTTATAGTATCCCCAAATAAATTGAACTCCATTCAATAAAGCACTAAAATTGTTTTTAGGAGGTTTATAAAATGTTCCCAAACAGATGTCTTGATATACTGGTGTAACTCAAGTAAACGTTGCAACACTTGCTGCTCTTTCTCAATCCTTGGAGGACTGAGCCTATTTCTGTCTAATTCTCACCAAACTTTGGTCCTGGGTTATATGCTCCTCATCCATTCTCCACAAACAATTTCACCTCATCATGAATGTTTTCTTTCCCTTCTCCATCTCAGGTGAATTATTTCTCCAAGGCAGTTATAATGTACAACCTCACATTCTTGGGTCAATTTACTGATCTCTTATAACAATAAAATTCAAGATTATAAACTGTTGCTCTATGAATTAATACAGATGTGTTTGCAAACAAGATTTGCCTTAGGAGTTTTGCAGAGCTTTGCCCTGAAGGAATATGTGAATGAGTTGGTTTGCATTTCAAATGCTGTTGCACTCGGAAGGGCATCTCTGAAAGACAGTAGCGGCTGTATCCCACAAGGTGCCGTGTTTCTCAGATCTAAAGGTTTGGATTTGCTTTGTAAAGCAAAGCGGATCTGTTAAAAACTACAGGATGAGAGCTGACAATGGAGTGCCCTCTGGAACAGACAGCAGCCTGAATGGCTAAAAGAAGCTCTTGTTTAAACACTCTAGACTACCTGTCTCCATTCACAATAACCTAATAAATATGGAGCCAACATATCTCTGTTTAACCCCTCTGTTAAGTGATAAACTTACCTTAGAACTTAGAAGTTAATCTCTGAAAGATTTTGTAATCATTTGTTCACGTGGATAGAATTAGTTAAAGGATCTGTAGAAGCCTTGTGAAAATCTGTTAACCTGAGAGGAATTACCTGTTGTTATGTAAATCTGTTACCCCTGGCAGTTAATCACTATTCCCTATAAGTTACCATGTAAGACCTCATTCGGGGCTTTTTGAGACCCATGGAGAGGGTCTAGGCCCCCTGAGATCCCGCTTTGCCTATAATCTTCATAAACTTATAAAACTATATCTTTTTCTCTGTGTATTCTTTTATTTCTTTTATTTTCCATTTTTCTCTATTATTTTCTTATCCCTTGCAACTCTACCAAAAGGGATCCAGTTTTTTGCTGGGAGCTTAGCTACCTCCCCACAATAAACCTCACAATGGGCCTTCAATTCTGCCTGGTAGTCTTTCTTCACTTCTCTGGTACATAAACTCTCCTAATTTCCATGGTGACCATTTGAAACATTTCCAGTCTTACTTCATATCACTCAGAAAACCAAAGCTTTCCAAAGGAACCCTCTTGAAAATGATGAATCTGCTGACCTAGTTAACAGTCCTCTCCTGTTAGATTGAAAGAGCTGTCTCTTCTATTTAAGCTTTAGGTCCTTCCCCTCTAGTCTCCTCAGGAACCTGAGATGTGATTACCCACTTTCCTCTCTCATGTAGTCAACCAGTCGTTTCAGATGGATCCTTCCAGTCAACATTTAAACATGTGCACACCTTCATCATCTCTAAGTAAGACTCTCTCGTCCTTACGTCCTACTCTGTCTCTCAGCACATTTTCATCCCCTCTCTTCAAAGCCAAACTTGTTGAAAGTTCTCTAAATTTTGTCTTCTTTCCTCATTGCTTTTCCTGCTCAACCTCTGTAAGTCAGGAATGCACACCATGACAGTAGCCTTGGTCTAGGTCGCCACTGACCTCCGCATTGCTGGATCCACTGAACTCTCCTTTGCCTCAGACACTGTGGATCACTTCCTCCTTCTGCAGCCTCTCCTCCCTTTGACGTGCACGACCCTACTGCTGTAGTGTTTATTCTATCCCCCGACACATCTTCAAGCTGATGCTGCTCTGCTCTGCCATGAAATGTAGGAGTTCCCCCAAGATCAGTTCTAATACCTCATAACTTCTCACTTTGTACTCTCCCCAGGCCACTCCATCCACCCTTCACAGCTTTGACTCTTCAGACCAATATATCTAAACGCCTACTTGATTTGTATACTGGAACACCTCAAAGGCAGCAAACTCATCCTAGCCAAGATCCATTTTTCTCTTATTCCAGTATATTCTCTGTCATTACTAGATACCACTGTGGAAATAAACATAGACAACACAAAGGAGAATAAGCAAAGGCTATTAATTCAGCACTTGCTAGAGAAAGGGAGTCAGCCACTATTGCTTATGTTTGGCAGAGACTGCAGACAGAGGAATGAGAAAGCTTTATAGTTAAAAAAAAGAGAAAGGCTTCAGGCACACCTATTTGGGGGTTGTTGGCATGGGGAAGCTATAGACAGGCTAACTAAAAGAGGATGTCCTATGTTATCGGTTAAGGATATATATTTGGCTTTTTCTCATTGGTCCTATGTTGGAAATGGGGGGTAAAAATTAGAGAAGCTGCCAGTTATTGATCAAATCATGGCTGTTTGGGGCCTATTGATACGAGGTTATTGATTGGCTTCCTGGAGTGGGTGCTAGAGATAGTAGTTTGACTCCCTAGACCAGTTACTATATGTAGTAGGTTGGCTTCCTGGCCTGGTTACTGCAGTCGATGAGTCAGAGTCGTATTTTTATATATAGTTTGGCTATTGTTCATTTGTATATTCAGTCTCTCACCTCCATCAGTTCAGGTGTGTAGATCAGAAAATAAGGAGGCAATATAGCATGTTAATAAGTAAGCGAGCTCTGTTGATTTTACAGGTCCACCACATATTTTCTGTGTAGCTTTAAATGAGCTACTTAAATTTTGTTTTAACTTTAGTTTACTTACCATAAACATGAGGAGAATGAGAGATTTACCTGAAGCAGACACAGTCACTGCCCCCTACACCACAGCCACTACCCACACTTCTTTTCTGAGAGTATTAATCGTGCTACCACTTTGAAAGGTCTTTCTGCCAATAGCATCAAATTTAAATTAACAAAGTGTCCTACAATTTGAAGCCTTGCACTGTTAGAATACTGGAATTTTTTTTCCTTAAATTTGTATAAACAGAGAGAAAGAGAGAGAGAGAGGGGCAGGAGATTCAGCTGAGAAAACAATGGGGCCCTTGGCATCTTCCAAGCACTTCCTCTTAATCATTTCTCTGCTTGACAAAGTTTAAAGGAGGTCTTCCCATTCCAGTGAAGATACAATTTTATAGTAGTTCTAACTGGACCCATTAAAATCTAAGCTACTGGGATTAGGAGGGAAAATGGGCCGGTGACTACAAGACAGGTATTCTCAAGGATTGTGTATAATAGGGGAGAAGGTTATGTGACAAGAGAAGAAGAAATTGGAGCGATGTGGCCAGGAGGCAAGGAATGCTGGCTCATGCCGAAGGTGGGAGGAGCAAGGAACAGGTTCTCCTCTGGAGCCTCCAGAAGGAACCAGCTTTCCTGGCACCTTGATTTCAGCCACTTAAGACGCTTTTTGGATTTCCAACTTCCAGAATTGAAAGAGAAAAAATTTGCATTAAGTGATTAAGTTTGTGGTAATTTGTCACAGCAGCAATAGAAAACTAATGTGCCATCCACATCTTATTTCCTTCAACAGATCATATGATCATTCAGAGTTTCCTGAATCTGTTCCAAATTCTAGCTTTCTGCTGTTGGGTTCTTTAACTCAAATTAAGTACACTTTAAGATGCAGATGTAAACAATACCCAGCAGATGGCATGGGGTACCAAAGAAAGAGAATGGAAAAAAGAAAGAAAAAATAAAAGGACATGAGATCACAACAAAAGCCTGATTATGCCACTACTATCTATGGGAGTTAGGCCACTGTACTGCATCAGAGGCTGTTGGAGCCAATACTAGACAACCCCTAGGCTAAAAATGTCAAGGGTAATATTGAGACCTAGTGTTGACAAATTTAAGGAGACCTCTTCTGAAGGGTGTCTGGGAAAGAATTTTTTTCTTAAAGAGAGATGGATAAAGAGAAGACTTTTCCTTCCCTCCCTTCCTGCTAGGTATGTTTGATGTGATTGTATGCCGTATGGAACTACTGCAACTGTTTTGAGACCATGAGGAAGAAGTCAGGAGAATTCTAGAGAAGGCAACCCACTGCTTTGGCAGCACTGAGACTCTGAACCAGCCCTGGGGAGACACATTTTCAAACTTCTTGTATATAATAATGGAGGCAATGAAATCTCTCTGTTGATCAAGACATTTTTAATTAGGAATATATTCTATTACTTGTAGCCAAAAGCAGTATAATTAAACACCACTTTTTTAAAAAAAATGAAATTTGTCTTCTAAATCCATCTAAAGCTGTGGTTCCCAATCCTCAGGCTGTGACCTGGTACCAGCCTGTTGCCTGTTAGGAACTGGGCCACACAATAGGAAGTGAGTGGTGGGCGGCTGAGTGAAGCTTCATCTATATTTATGGCTGCTTCCCATCATTTACATCACTGCCTGAGCTCTGCCTTTTGTCAGATCAGTGGCAGCATTAGATTCTCACAGGAGCACGAACCCTGCTGTACACTGGGCGCAGGAGAGATCTAGGTTGCACTGTCCTTATGAGAATCTAATGCCTGATGTTCTGAGGTGGAGCTGAGGTGGTGATGCTAGCACTGGGGAGCAGCTGCAAATACTTACCATTAGCAGAGAGGTTTGACTGCACAATAAATGTAATGCGCCTGAACTGTTCCGAAACCATCCCCTGATTCTCCCAGTCCGTGGAAAAATTGTCTTCCATGAAACTGGTCCTTGGTGGGGACCATTGCTCTAAGAGCTTCTCAGTTACATACTCTCATTGTTCCTCTAGCAGTTACCGTAGAAGATACAAGATGTGTCTTTCGGCCGGGCGCGGTGGCTCACGCCTGTAATTCTAGCACTCTGGGAGGCCGAGGCGGGCGGATTGTTTGAGCTCAGGAGTTCGAGACCAGCCTGAGCAAGAGTGAGACTCCGTCTCTACTAAAACAGAAAGAAGTTAATTGGACAACTAAAAATATATAGAAAAAATTAACCGGGCATGGTGGCGCATGCCTGTAGTCCCAGTTACTGGGGAGGCTGAGGCAGAAGGAACGCTTGAGCCCAGGAGTGTGAGGTTGCTGTGAGCTAGGCTGATGCCACGGCACTCACTCTAGCCCGGTAAAAATTGTGAGACTTTGTCTCAAAAAAAAAAAAAAAAAAAAAAAAGATGTGTCTTTCACTAATTTAAGTCATCCTTAAATTAATACTTTTACTGCATTTCCCAAAATGAAAACCTTTACAATAATTTAATTATAATTACTCCTTTTTCTCCCTTGATATTTTATAATACACAGTGTTTTATAATATATGATATTTTATAATACATTTTACTTTTACATATGCTTTAACCACCACGAAACATCACTATTGTAATTTTAAAAGACTGAAAGGGAAGCACACCCTTTATTTATATACTTATATATTTATTTATATATTTTAGAGATACATAGTAACTATGTGATGCATTTCAGTAATATATATCTTTATACATAAATATATTTTTACAAATCTTCAATTGATATGTTTGATGCAGAATTTTTTTCCTGAATGTACAAACAGCTCCGATACAAATTGGAAGACAGGATGTGGATCGACTGGAACTGTCACATTTGTGATTGGCCCGTGACGTGACGCAATCATGCTCTAAAATTCTTCGGCAGGATCTACTAAAGTTAAAGACACAAACACTGTAACTCGGTAATTGTACTGCTAGAGAAACGAGTGCAAATGTGCAACAAATGACGTGTGTAAAGGTGTTTATGGCAGCACGATTCATGACAGCTAAAAGTGCAAAGAGCCCACCGCCCACCAGGAGGAGAGCAGACAGGTGAACGGTGGCGCGTCCACACCGCGGAAGCGGGAGAGAACGGCGGTGGCTCCAGGGAACAGGGTTGGGGATCTCACTGATACAACATGAAGGGAAAGAGGCGGACGGAACAGAGGGCGTGTTGTGGGATTCCTTTCCTACAACGTTCAAACCAGATAAAAGCAGTCTGGGGCGGTTACAGAATGGTGCTTTCCTTGGGAGAGTCGCAGCGAAGAGGGGGCTTGAGGGAACAATTTGGGGGACTGTAAAAGTTCTGTGTTTTATTCTGGATCTTGATTACATATAAAAATGTATCAAGCTACATACTTAAGATTTATGCACATAACGACATCTCAGTAATACTCGATTTAAAAAAACAACTAAAGAAGCTTTATGGATTAAAGAAAAAATGAGGGCAAAATAAAGACATTTTCAGACAAATAAAAACTGAGAGATTTTATCGCCAACAGAACCACACTATAAAACATACTACAGGGATTTCTCCGGGCTGAAGGCAATAACACTGGATGGAAGCAAAGAACTGCAAGGCGGGGAGAGCTTCACAGAGGGCAGACGTGCAGGTAAATGTGCATTAATACTGCCTGTGAGAGCGACTTTCAGAAAGAATGTCTGAGAGCAAATGCAGAAGAAACACAGAAGACAACACACACACAAAGGCGGGACCAGAGGAAATGCAGCTCGGGCGCTGTGCAACCCTGGCGTTGTTTAAAGTCCTAAATGAAGGTGGATTGCAGTGAGGGAGAGATGCAGATTGTGGTCTCTCGTGTAACATTATAGATAACAAGAGAACTTAAACACCTAATGGCGGAGAGAATATTTAAAGTCAACATGTCAAGAAATGAAGGTTATGAAGGTGACTCTGGAAAGAACTAAAAAGGAAGCGAGAGCTCACCTCTGGGAAATGAGACCAGGGTGGAAGGGACAGGGAGACTGCTGTAATTTTTTCTTCTAAAAAAATTTTTAACCCGAAGGATGGACATATTTGAAACTCAGACTTAGAGGGGGAGGAGGGGGCAAGGGCAACATACGTAACCTAAACATCTGTACCCCCATAATATGCTGAAACTAAAAAAAAAATGTAAAAAAAAAAATTTTTATATAGACCAGTTCTCACTATGTTGCCCAGGCTGGATTTAAACTCCTGGGCGCAAGGGATGCCCCGAGTAGCTGGGATGACAGGCTGAAGGCACCGCACCCAGGTCGACTGCACTTTTTAAAGGTCTCTATTACTTTGTAACTTTGAATTATGTATGTACTACTTCGATAAAAGTGTAAAATTAATTTTGTTCAAAGGACTGACTGGAACTGAACTGTTGGTTAAATGACCACCTGAACCAAAATGTGGGCTCCACAATCATTCTTGAGAACGCAGCACGTTTCAGGACTGGAACGTAGCGGGCACTGTCACCGAGCCCTCCTGTTCCAAGTGAAGGAGCAGAATGTGCCGCCCCGAACTGTACCATTTTGGCATCAGGATTACTTTGAGCTGCGGCAACTGAGAAGCAGATACAAAAAAAGCTCTCTGCCCTCTTCCTGTTTGCCTGAAAGCAGGACGGATGTGAATTACAAAGCTGTCCCTCCTCCCCTCTTCTACGGAAGGACAAAGGCTGGTCACTCATCAGAGACTTTAGACTTCAGAGGACTCTACATAATACACTTTACTAACTAGTCTTTATCTGCCGTGAGTTTCCCATAACCTGCCTCCCCTACACCCTTCCTTCTTGTTTCAGTGGAAGATGAGATTTTCCGTTTTCTTCTTGGGTGTCTCCCGTGCACACATGAGGCATACATGTTAATAAACTTCTGTTTTTCTTTTGTCAATCGGGCTTTTGTTACAGGAGTCCCAGCTAAGAAGCATGCCCTGTGAAGGGTAGCAGGACAATGACTTTTGCCTTCCTAACGTGAGCAGCCCCGTTCCTGAGGGTGGGAGAGGAAGGAGAAACAAGCAGACACTGGGCCCGGGAGTCTGCTCTCCTCCATCACGGGGAGACTGGGTGGTAGCCGGAGTGACGTTGAACAGTCATGTGTTGGGTTGGAGGAATCTCACCTCCACGCATAGAATTCGCAGGCAGCCTGGGATACTTCTGCAGTAAGTCTGAAGTACCACGAGCTGGGCACTGGGTGGGGATGCCTGGTGGGGAGAATGGCCCCAGGCAGGACCAGGGCCAGGGCAGCCAGCCAATGGAGGGACCCGTCAACCTTTAACACATCATTAATTAAACAGAAGCAGAGCCTGCTTTCGAGACATGGGCATCATTTACCCTTAAGGGGCAGTGAGCAGGACAGTGGCAGCCTGTAGAGTTTCAAGACTATTTCTAAGTGAAAAGGATATATTACTAGATGGACCAACCCAGATTTTAAATCAGCATGTATTTCCCTCCAATTGTGTTTTGGCCCACCAGCTTTGAGGTCCTTCAAATGTTTTGAGGGCTCTGGTTACTTCACTGTAGAAATTTCATTTTCACCTAAAATAATTCCAATAATCCCAGGAACATACCTCTGCACATGATTTTATTTCACAGTGCTGCTGCTGATTTACCAAGGGAGCTCACTTTGAAGGATCGTTCAGGGTCTCAGGGATACTGAAATGATTCGTTGGTGAAGGTGGCAGGCACGGGTATAGGGGAGGAGGCAGGACTCTGAGCCACACAGGCATGCGTCCAGCGTTGGTGCCAACCCAGAGGGGCTTGGTGTCAGTTTCCTTTACTGTAAATGGAGGGGGATTAATAATATTTGCCCAATCGATTTCATGTGTTGAGGCGAGGAGAGTCATCAAAATTGGGTAATGATGTAACCATGCTTTTTAGTATTTAAAACACCCTAACAATTTGAGGTTACTATTGTTCTTAATCATTTTAGTGGTGATTCAAAACATGAAAGCCCATATATCAATATACCCACTGAAAGAGTCTTAAACTAAAGTTATAGAGCAATATTCAAAGCTGGTTGAAAGATGCCCCAGCTTTGGTCTTGCATTACCAGCGTCTTTTAAAAGAGTCCTGTAGAGATTTGGGGAAACATAGGCTAATTTGTTAAATGACAAGCCTGAGGATTATTGACAGCAAGAGACTTATTGGGGTATCAATGGTACCGACACATGAATACAGCACCCTTCTTTGTGAACTCAAGTGGATCCACCCATAATTCGTGGCTAAACAAGACAGCAATTCAGGCTCTGCTTATGACTGATAGAGTAGGATTTTGAAGAATATCTTGCTTACCTAGGAGTGGTGCTAATCAGTTAGAAAATAGGGCTGCTATAGCTGTCCTTTGAAAATGGATGGACGAGACATCAAGAGTAGCACATTCATTGAAAATCAAAGAGAATCTTCTGTTGCCCCAATAGTAGAGGCACATATCTCCTAAAGAGGTCACTGTTTTTGGAACATTCAATATTGCTTAGCCAAGATCCTAGCTTTTTAGAACCTTGCTGAATGCAGGATTTATATGATTTTCCCTTATCATGTGATGATCAGAATATAGATCATATTCTGGGATGATCTACAAGGAACCTCCTCTGTAAGAGCTTCATTTGTGCTTCTGTAAACAAAACCCACTCTACAGTCTGTCCCTGGCCCTTACAAAAGACCCATGGGGCAGTACTATGAGTATATATCAGGATAAGTAGGCAGTTCATCATCGAGTGAATGGCACCTCCCAGACGCTATTACACCATCCATCACTGAAGTAAGTTGCTTCTGTAAAGATACATTAGTGTAATAATCTGCACAGGATACACCGATGATGTATTTCTCAAAAGATGGCCCTCCTTACAGAAGTGAGGCTCCAGGAAGTGCCTGGGCACCTCTGGAGGCGATTGGAAGGCTTCCACCGAATCCTAAGTCAGCCAACTAGCACCATACAATGGAAGCCGCTTTCTTAGCAGCAGGGAGGAATACTGGTTTTAAATTATATCTCCTGTCATCTTTGTAATAAATCCGCAGCCCTGTTTGACCTTGGTGTCTTGGCTAATTGTAATTTGCAGGCACCATCTTGGTTGGCGGTGAATTTTTGAATCAGAAGATAGCCAAGCTCTCCTCTGTATGTCTCTTCGAGAGGTTGTGTTACAGAATACCTTAGAGATGTTCAATTAGTTTGGAATAATTGAAATCACCTATAATGATAATTTTATTGAACACATACTTGGCCTTCTCATATGGTGTTTCATTGCCTCTCCTACTCTATAAAAATAAATTTATTTTCCTCCCTATTTCTCTTCCCTCAGAATGTTTCATGTTATTAAAAACAGAAGATTACTTGTCAAGTGTTTTATTTGCCACATGTCTGGGACCATCCTTCATCTTCCTCGCTTTGCGTACACCTGTGCACATCAGTAGCTAAACTCCACTCATCATGCTCATGTAAAAACTGCTGCTAACTAAATGAGCAAATAGATAAAAACTAATTAAAACCTAGCATTTTACATCATAATAATTGCACTTGGTAAAGAATAATAGAAACCTCACAGTAAGTGAAAAAGTCCACTCTACAAATGGTTCTCTGTGGTCGTAATTGCTCTGTGGCGGAGGCGGGCTCATTAGGCAGCACTTCCGGTGGTGGGGGCGTTTGTCTGTGTTGGGCAGCGAATTAGGCCTATACCTGCTGTGGAGGAAGCGCAGCACCAGAAGACAAGCAGCATGTCGGTCCGGTACCTCCTAGAACGCTCCCACGGGTGAGGCTGCGCGGCACCGTCTCTCTCCACCCAAGCACCGGCCTCTTCCTCCAAGTGCACCTGGAACAGGCCCCTGCACCGCTCTTGGTGCTGGGTTCTAAGGAAGCAGTCCACGATGCCGACCTCACGGACAGAGCTTTAGACTAGTAATGACAGATGACGTTCTGAGTGAGAGTGAAGCCATGAAGTTACCCTTTCGTGCTTCAGCGTGTCTGCAGGGGCACCCTGCCCAAACAGAACCGTGGTGTCCACGAAGACGGGCTCGGGGGATCCTCAGTACCTCTGGATCCTTCCTCCTTCGCCTCCTTTTCCTTTCCTGTCTCAGCTTCTGCTCCATTTCCTCAAAGCTCCCACCTGACCTCACTCCAGTTCCTTGCACAGCCAGCCCTGCTCCAGGCTCCTCGTCACATCGAGTCCCTGCATAAACCAGAGTCTAGGAAGAGTAGGGAACAGATACAGGAAGTCCCACCACACTCATGGTTCAGGGTGTTCCTGGCAACCTGCCAGAGAACACTGGAGAGCCCTGGATACTCAGCGAACATGAAAGTGCTGTTGATGGCGATGATGATGCTGACAGTGACCACGGAACAGCAAAGGAACTGAGCCATGGCATCGTTTTGATAAAGGAAATTAAGTCATTCTTTCAAAGACTAGTTCATCTTGATGAAGCAAGATTTATCCCAGGAAATGAAGGATGGCTCTATCAACTGAAGAATCATGAGGTTCATATTTTTGGAATGGAGAGCTCTATTTCCCATAAAGAGATGCTGCCTGAAGGCTGGCCATCTTGCAGCCTGGGAAGCGTAATCTCAGACAGATGCTGAGAGCAAGCACTTCGAGGGAGGGGGGAAAGGGAACAAGAATTTATGTTGACGAGCATAGCTAAGTATACATAGTCAACAGGTTATAGGAGGAGCTATGAATATTCATGAAGGGGTGGTGCGCACATGTGTAGTAGGCTAACATGTATGCAACATGTGCCCCACATTCACTTTGTGGTGAAGACTTAACATTTAAATATATTACAATTAGGCCCTATACATCAAGAGGTGAAGCAGAGGACATTCAGGCTTTCTGTACACAGCTTCAGTAGACCAGCCAGAACCACTCTATGGTCTATAATCTGTTATCAAGAAAGAATGCTGGTGAGTGCTTGTGTCAAAACTGCACAAGGGAGGGGCAGCGTCAGGCGGTCAGTTGAAATCAGCAGTGCAGCAAGTCTTTCAAAAGTGTGAGCTTCTGTTCAAATCTTGGGGAAGAAAGTCTGATGGCAGGCAGTGAGGGTGGGGGTAGAGCAAGGCATGTCCAACCTCCCATCCTGTCATGGCTGGAAGCTGAGTTTTTAAGGTTTCTCTGGGGTTCCCTTGGCCGAGAGAAGGTCCATTCAATCAATTGGAGGGGTACGATTTTATTTTCATTTCTCAGCTCAAAGTACAGAACACAGATTTCAAAACCCAACAAGAAAAGATACACTTGCACAATGCTAGGTTTTGGCATGATAAACTGGTACAGTCCTTTTGGAAATTAATTTGGCAATACATATTAGGAGGAATAAAATTTGCATGGGCTGGTCCCACTAACCTCACTTCTGAGAATCTCTCCTAAGGGACACATTTGAAAGCAGACATTGTACTCTCTTCCCTTACTTATCCCTCTGCTTGGTGCTTTTATCCACAGTGGTAGCTTCAGTGCCACTCCAAAGCTGCCAACTCTGGAATAGACACCTCCAGCATTGCCTTGAGTGCTTGGTCCAAACTTAAAGCTGACTGAGAACTTCCCATATGGATAGTTTTTCTCACAAAATTGAGATTTCCGAAATGAAGCTCCAGCAACCACTCCTCCTTGCATTGGCCAAGCCGGACCTCTGCGCCTGGTTCACCGCCTCCCCGCGAGCGTCCCCAAGTCCGCCAGCAGCAAGGCCGCTTTATCCCACTGTCTTGCCTCTGCCCAGGCCCTCCCTCTCCTGCCTGGACCACAGGAGAGCTCACGGGGCCCCCAGCCTCCCATCCTGCTCATGCTAACAGGGTCTCCACGTGCCATTTGCCTGAAACATAAGGTGCACCCTTCCCTCTTCTACCCCGAAACTACAGTCTTCTCTCCTCTCCTCGCTTCCTCTCATTTCCATACAAAATATCCAGATTCCTTGATATGGTCTCAAACTGCCTTTCTAAACCACCTTTCCTATTACAGTCCTCCTATATTCCTCTGCCAGAGCTGCCACCATCTGGGCAGCTTAAATGGCAGTCGTTTGTTGTCTCACAGTTCTGGAGGCTGGAAGTCTGAGATCAGGATGTCAATACGATCGGTCCTTTCTGAGGGAAGGATCTGTGCCAGGCCTCTCTCCTTGGCCTGCAGATGGTCATCGTCATGTTCACGTGACATTCTTCCTGCATGTCTGTGTCCACATCTCTCCCTTTCATAAGGACACCAGTCTTATTGGAGTAGGGACCCTCCCTACTCTACTATGACATCATCTTAACTAATTACATCTGCAATGATTACATCCTATTTCCAAATACTGTACATTCCGAGGTACTAGGGGTTAGGACTTTTGGGGAGAAACACAATTCTACCTGTAACACCTTCTTAAACAATCTCTCTTCTAAAACCCCATTGAATTTGGCACCATCCATGAAGAGACTGTGAACTTTCTGGCCTTAAGACATTTGATCATCTTATTCCAACTACTAAAATCCCACTCAGCATATCACATCTCTATGGAAATAGCCCTTCTTCTGTTGATGACTAGCCAGGAAAATTTCACTGGAAGAATATTAGAATTTATTGACCATATGGTGTCTACGCTGCACAAATGAGAACCCAGCAAAGCCTCACCCCAGGCCAATGACAGATAAGTGTTCGCAAAAATTCCACAAGCTAGAATGTTAAAATATCTCCTCCAGCTTCCTCCAAATTCTGTATTCTCTCCTCCTTCACCTTGGCAGTCCCCACATAACAGAGGAGGAAAGTTTTCTGACAGATTATCTATTGGTCTGATCTCAGTGTTTGAGAGTCCAGTGCATGTTACGGCAGCTCTAAATTCTACAGAAGGCTTTGGTGATGCCACTTTAAATGGTACAAATAATCAGGACTGAATCCAACCAGAGAGAATTGGTACATACTGTGGTCTTCCAAAAACATTAGTTAGGGCAACTGGGAGTACAAAAATGTATCAACAAATGCTTGGCCTTCTGCTAGCTTTCTGTCTTAATGCTATGCCAGAAGGGAAAGAGGACCAGACAGAAAAACCAAAAAATTGTCTGCATTCACCTCTAATTATCTTTCAGTGCTATAAATGATTAATAGTAGCCCTCAGTAAAGTCCTTTTCTGTCTTCCTAATCAGAGAATTGTCACTTCTGCTGTATTGCTTGAGAAATTATTTTGTTGGTCTTGTTGCATTTAAATTGTTTCATACCTGACTCCGAGATAGATCCTAAGCACCTTCAAAGAAGAGACCTAGCTACTGAGAATATTCATTCCACCTGTGCCGGCTCCCTTCTTGGTGCTGGGAATGTGATAGTTGATGGATGCAGTGAGTGGGCTTTTAGCATGCCTACCTCCTTCCAGTGTGCCATCCTGTATTGCAGAGGCTGGAAAGGTAAGAGCTGGCATTGTAAAGGGTTCCTGGCAGCTAGGAATCTTGGTACAAATTAGGTCTCAACAGTTAAATGCACTTATGTGAAACTTGGAAAGCAGAGGGTGGATGGAGGCCACCCTTGGTTCTTTCTGGTCTTTGGCCATCCCCAGTGTCAGGCCAGGCTGTAAAACACAGATCTTAAGAGGTGGGGGAAGCAGTGGCCACCACAGCTTTCCAACCCCAGCTTCCTGGGATGTTCTCTTCCTGAAAACAGTAGTTCTTGACACTCTTGGGATTCCTCTGAAGAGTTAATGTAACCAGTAACCTTTACAACAAGCATCAAATTCCTGTATTAAAGCCCTTTCTGCTTAAAATACCTAAAGTGCTTTTGGTTTGCATTGAAAGTTAACAGTTACAAATGGTAAATAAGACTCTATTTTGACTTCTCAGACTTTGTAGTCATGTCTAAGAGGTAAATATGAGAAATGCCTAAATATCCATTAGCAAGGGAGTATTTTAGGAATTACAGTATATTAACCCTAAGGAGATAACTTATGAGATATTTTGCTGACATTAAAATTTATATAAGTGAAGAGAAAGCATAAAAGGTACATCTTTTTGCTAAATATTAATCCAATAAACAAAATCACAAAATGTTTGTCCTGATTATTCCTCTATGTAAGTAGTTATATACATGAGTATTTGTAAACAGAGAAAAATAAAATAATTGTTTTTGACTTGGAATATAAGTGAAGTTCTTATTCATTTAAAGTTTTATTTAAAGATGAAGTAAAATTGCTTTGGTAAAATATAATTGGAGAAATACAGAGAACTTGCAGCAGGCTCTGTAAGAAAGTCACGAAGAGGATAAAACGGATGGGAAATAAATGGAAGGAATCAGGCTGTGACTTGGTTTAAAAGTTATATTAATAAAACATTTAATGTAACATTCTGCCTTTCACACATAAAAGTGTGCTTCTGGATTATCAGTAGGCACCCACCCACTGAATTGCTTTTCCAATTTATTCACATAATCAGCAAATATCTGTTCCAGACACTATCTGCTGAGGCTACAACTGAGCAAAGCAACTCTTTTGCCCTCCCAGCTGTCCGCACCTGCCTCATTCTCACACCAGCTCGCGTGGCAGCCTGTGTCTCCCCACCCACTTTGCACAGAGAGCATGGAGTCCAGAAGGGCTAAGGGGTTTCCCAGCCACACGGTTGATTGGTGGCCCGTGTGGGACTGAAGCCCAGGGCTCTCCACATATCTCAGCCCCCTGGAAAAGTAAACAAGGGCTTGCCCCATGCAAGAGGGCTCCTAGGTTAGAGATCAGGGAAACTTTCCAAGGGCGAGGACTGTTGAACACCATTTCGAGTTATGAAGAGTAGAATTGCTAGAATATGAAGTAGCTGAAGAGGACAAAGAACACATAAGGAAAAGAAGAGGAAAACACAGGAGAAGAGTCAAGAATAAAAAAAATTGAGTTTCATGCATTGACGAAAACTAGATGTGACTAATTTAGCATTTATTGTTTTGTTTGTTTTGTTTACTTTGGTCCAGAGGGTAGAAAAATAATTGCAAATCTGTACAATGTGCTACCATTTTTTTAAAAAACTCTATGGCATTTTGTTATTTCAGAGTCATTTAAAAAGGACAGAACGTTCCTTCTCTCCTTAGAAGCAGACTAGCACACTACATTTTTTCTCAACATAATATAGAAGCATAAAAGTGTAAGGATCCTAGGGACACATCTGGTCAACCCAGCTGCAGCTTCTCATCCAGCACTGGGCATCTGATTCAGTCCCGTCCACCAGCATGAATGAGTGGAAACCTCTCTGGCTAAGCAATGCCAAAGCAATAGAGACTTTTTTTTAAAGGACTGTGACATAGCTCCAGCTAGCTTGGCTCAAAGAAAGAACCACAGAGCAAAGCTTCTTCTCAGCACCAAGAGTATGACTCATATCTAGAGAGTTGATCCACACTAGCCGGCAGGCTAAAAAGATGATGATCTCTGCGTCTAAAGAGTTCGTCCATTCACAGGCTGGCAGGCCTGGAGCAGACAGGGTTTCCAGAACGAAAGTCCAGTTCATTCTCTAAACCAGAATTCTCCAACCGTAGGTCACAAGCTAACTTAGCCTACAGACGTGTTTTGTTTGACCCTTCCAACGAGGCCCAAATTTTAAGTTCAAAATACAGTTGCCTGTTGAACAACATGCAGGCTAGCGATGCTGACCTCCACGCAGTCGAAATTTGCATATAACCTTTGACTCCCCCAAAACTTGACTACTAAAGTCTACTCTTGCCTGGAAGCCTCACAGATAACATAAACAGTTGATTAACATGTTTTGTAAGCTATGTGTGCTATATACTGTATTCTTACAATAAAGTAAGCTAGAGAACAAAAAATGTTATTAAGAAAATCACAAGAAGGAGAAAACATATTTACTGTGCATTAAGTGAATGGAGATCATTACAAAGGTCTTCATCCTCGTCGTCTTCATGTTGAGCAGACTGAGGAGGAGGAAAAGGAGGGTGGTTCTTGCTGTCTCAGGGACGGCAGAAGCGGAAGAAAATCCATGTGGAATGGACCCACGCAGTTCAAACCAGTGTTGCTCAAGGGTCCGCTGTAATTACTAACATCTCAAAAGCAAGGAATTTCATGCAAACATGATTTTTGTGGCTTCTTTTGAAAAGCAGGAAGAACAGACAGCCTGGGCCAGCCGTCCTATGAGGCCATGACTGGCTGGAGCCGGATAGCTCCTGCCTCCCATCTCCTGTTCCTGTCTCCTTCAAATACCTCACCACTTTGCCAAACCCTCACCACTCCCTGTCGCCTCCCCGCACTGAGATTACAAACCGCCTTCTACCTGACCCGATTCACTTCTCTTTGCGTGCCAGATTCCGTTGGGCAGTGAGTTTGCAATCCCTGTCCCTGTGCCTCCGGAATTCCTTGCTACAACCAGTCCCTACAACTTGCACAAGGCTCAAGTCTTTACATCTAGTGCTGAAAAAGGTTCGTATATGGTCAAAAAGACTGACATGTCACATAACCATCGAGTTACTTCCCCACCCTGGAACTCGACTTCCTCACCTGTGAAACGGGGCAGAAGCTGTACTTGCTCTCTGAAGCCCTTCTACTTCCACTGTTCTATGGGTTAATCCACCTCTCTCTTCCCCTTGCTTCTGTACACCAGCCCGGCTAAAATTCAAATGCCTTAAAATCGGACTTTCTTCCCCTTTCTCCTATATTTGACATTTGTTGAAATCTTTTAATTCCTGGAGAGCTGGTCCACATTGTCAGTGACAGAACATGCCCAGGTAGACAGCCAGGAACCCTCTCCGAACCTCATCGCCGTCTGCTAGACAGGAAGCTGCCAACCCTACAGAAAATTCCTCTAGTCTGTCAAGAAGCTCTTCCGCAGAGTGGCGGGTCTTTCAAAGGGGCCAGAGATTCAGTGGACCTGAAAATTAAGCTTCCTTCTCTCCCTGGAATTCATCTGCTACACTCAGGTTCGAGGCAGCCTGATACAGGAGAAATGAGTCTGAAAGCCTCACGTGTGCGTTCCTGAACCCAGCCCCGGGTCCTTCCCTGCGGTGGCTGATCCACCTGGAGCAAAGAAACGCCACCTTGGCCCTCGCGCCCATCCAAGGCACTGGGGAGGCAGGAGGAAGGTAGAAGGCGCTGCTCCTGCAAAAGTGATTTTGGAGGAGGCTCTAGTGAGAAGGCAGTTTCCATGGAACAACACAAATGTATTCTGCCTCATGTAAAAACATTTTTCTGGAAAGTGATGTCCTTGACTTTTTTCCCTTTGGAAAATGCCCAAGAGTACAATGCATCTTGCGGCTTGTTACTAGTTATGCAGCATGTGGTAAAATATGAGCTAAAAGGTGTAATTCCAAAATGTGCCGCAGAAGAGATCTTCTTTCTTTGGAATGAATTTATTTGGTCATTGCCCGACTCAAGCCTGTTTTAAATGACTCTGTAATACATAGTTCTGACAAAGAATTGAAAATGAAGGGAAAAAATGCATCACATTAAACATGATATCAAATGAGAACATATTTATGTTCGGCACTAAAAAATCTAATGAGAAGAGTGGATATCTATTTTGGAATTTTTAATATATTTGGTTTTGGTCTCAGAATGCTGATCACTGTAATACACAGTAAAAACAAATAAATCAACAAAAAATCACTTAATTTATTCATCTGTACCCAAGAATCACTCCGAGTAATGGCAGGTGAGACAATTGTTTTTAAGTATGGAAAATAGAAAGTTTTAAAATACTGACTTCAACTCATGTAATGTATTAGATCAACCTTTTTCTGAAGACTTTTTTTCCTTGAAAAAAGAAAAACCAACAAAATGTATAAACCACTTTGTGGCTTCCTTGCAAATAAAAATGCTCATAGCATAAATTTTATCTACTGAGGTTATCAGTAACATTTGGGCTAAGAACAATTTATTTCTCTTTTGCCTCTTCAGATCTGTTTGCTCTGACATCTCTGTTATATATCTGCCTTAAACAAGTTGCTGGATCTTCAGGATAAGGAACGCATGGTGGTTTCTGAAAAAAATACTTCCAGAAACAGTAGAAAAATCTATCCTGACACTTCAGTGACTTCATAAAAGAGCAACTATCCCAGGATCCTTCCCCTCTAAGGGCAAGTCAGATTGAACACGGGCCATGAGCTAAAGAAACTGAATCCTAGAGAGTCTCTCCTCCCTGCCATTTAATCCATTGTTACTTGACAAAAATTAGAATCATCTTTTGGCAGAAGAGCTGTGTGGCTGAGTCAGTAGGTGTGTATGTGGGAGATGAAAATGAGCATATTGGGCTAGATTTTCTTTAATGTCACTTAGAGCCCTGAGATTCCTTCACTCTCTGGCTGTTTTCCTAATATCCTCACAATTTAAAAATAATTAATCTACCTTCCCTGATACCGAAATTAGTTTCTTGAGCATTTCACTAATTACATCATCACCAATATTTGTGTTTTTCTAAATAGAGGAACTTTATCTTTTAGGAGGAATTTATAATGTATTCCCTTTTCTCTCTTTTAAGCAAATGACCTATTTTAATTGAGGTTTTCTGGTCTCCTCTAGGAATAGATTATAAAATACAAAACCTAAGTGAAAAATGTATTATGAAAATTATGTAATTTTACCACTTTTGAGGGGAAAATAGGTGACAATGATTGCTTTCCCCACGGGAAAGCACGGAGATGCAGGTGTGGTCTGGACTCCTCAACAGCCCACGCCGCGAACCGGGGCTCACAGAGATCGTGGACATGGCCTTGCTGAGACCTTCGTAAGATCATGCCTGGGTTGGTTTTTTTCAAGATGGATTTCCATTGTGTCACAGAATGGAAAATCTTACTTCAAGTCCAACAAGTAAAATTACTTTGGGGAGGGTGGGCTCTGAAACTTGCTTGCCCTGGCCAGCTCTGCCACTTGTTTCTGAGCACCCTGGACCAAGTGGTCTCACTGCACTCAGCTTGTCTTCTCACCTGCGAAATGGTGATGACAGCATCACATGCACGCCCTTGGGTCGTTGTAAGGATTAAACGAGGTCTCGCATGGAAAACGTTTGGTCCCTGGATGAGCACATGACAAGCACTCACATGCTTTAGGTAGCAGAGCTCATCACCATCCTCCCTAGGAGCAAGTCTTAGGAAGTGCTTGTGAAGAGCCGACTTCCCTCTCTGATGCTGAAAGAAAGTCCACGGAGAGCTCCCAGCCTCGTTAACCTAATGTCAACCGCACTTTGAGGATCTTTATATATAATGTAAGAGCCCTTTTAAGAGGGCTGTTTATTTGCCACATTTTAGGTCTAATAATAACATTAATAATTATTCATGGTGGATAAAGGTGTAATCAGAAACAAACTGATTGCTAATGATCTCAGGAAGGACACGCCAAGGCCGTGGCATGAACTGCAACGTCTTGCTCAGGAGAATCAACACCAGAAACCATCGAACGGACAAGAGCCTGGAGGATGGAGCTGAGTTTGCCGTCCCGGGGACAGCGAGGCCTGGACGCCTACTGTCCATGCTCAAAATACCCTGCTGTGACATTGAGTCTTGGTCATTTCTTAAAACCTGGAAGTCCTAGGCAGGTGGGTCTCTTTTAGATTTTTCTAAGGGGTCTGCATCTGCTTCATGTATTCATTCATTCATTCAATACTTACCAGGCCTCTAAACATACACTAGGGTCCAGAGTGAGTGTTGGGAATTCAGTGAAAAACAGAACATACCTGGGCCCTGTCCCAGTGAGGAGCTTACAGTCTCCCGAAGGAGACATAGTGTCACACAAACAATAACCACACAAATAAATACATAATTACAAGTTACCATGGAGGTGATGAAGGAAAAGGACTGCAGGTTATGGGGTTACAGCACAAGCACTGCCTTCTGAAGGGGGAGTCACGGACACCTGCTTTCAGAAGTGACTTAAACTAAGACCTTAAGGGTGAGTAGGTGTGAGCATGTGACTACGAGGGACGGGGAAGAACACTCTAGGCAGGAGGATTTCGTAGGTGGAGGACCTAATGGAGACACCACTTTGATGGCTAGGATCAAAAAGACAGCCAGTAACAAGCGTTGACGAAGATGTGAAAAAAATGTACCCCTCATACACTGGTCATAGGAATGTAAAAGGTGTAGCCACATTAGAAAACGGTCCGGAAGTTCTTCAAATGGTTAAACATAGAGATTCCTCATGATCCAGCAATTCTGTCCTAAGTATATACCCAAGAGAAATGAAAGCATATGTGCACACAAAAACTTGTACATGGATGTTTATAGCAGTACTATTCATTTCCAGTGATTTCTGTTCCATTCTATAGATCTAATTTCCCATGTGATATTATTTCCCCTCAATCTGAAGAACTTCCTTTAACGTTTCTTGTATTGTAGTTCTGATGATGAAAAATTCTCTCAGTTCTCATGTATTTGACACATTTTTATTTTGTTTTCGTTTTTGGAGAATATTTTCACTGGATATAGAATTCTGGGCTGGCAATTTTTCTTTGAATGCTTTAAGAATATCATCCTGTTATTTTTTACCCTATTGATACTGATGAAAAGTCAGCTGTCATTTTTATTGCAGTTCTCTTGCCTGCAACACACAATGCGTCTTCCCCCAGTCCCCCACCCCCCTGCCCCTGGGCTGCTTTCAAGGTTTTCTCTTCCCTCCAGTTCAACTAGGATATACTTAGATGATTTTTTTTCTTTGTATGTATCCTGCTGGACATTTGCTGATCTTCTTGGATCTGCAGGTTTGAAATTTTACCGATTTTAGAAAATTTCAGCCCTTACTTCTTCAAATATTTTCCCTCTATTCTCTCTCCTCTTTGAGATTCCAATTACATATCTATTAGATTACATGATATCATCCCAAAGATCATTGATGGTCTGCTGATTTTTTTAATCACCTTTTTTTTCTCTTCATTCTTCAGTTTGGATAATTTCTCTTCATTTATCTTCAAGTTTAGTGACTCATTTTTTTCCCTGCTGTCTTCAATCTGCTATTAAGCTTATCCTGTGAATTATATATTTCACCTATTGCTTTCAGCTCTAGAATTATCACTTTGTCCTTTAATTTTCATCTCTTTCCCAAAGTACTTATCAGTTTTCTCATAATGATACATTTTTCTTTAAGTCCTTGGATGTATTTATTTTAACTACTTTAAATTTTTATATATTAATTCGAACATCTGGGTCACTTGGGAGAGCCAGTTTCTATTGCCTTTCTTTTCTTTGGCCTACGGATCATATTTTTCTGTTCCTTCCCAAGCCTAGCAAATTTTCATTGTATGCCGAACAGTGTGAATGACAATCGTACAGACTCTGGATTCTGTTTTGTTTCTTTGAAGATTGTTGCATGCAATAAACTTGGCTAACTTAAACTCCACACTCTGACTTCCCTGGAGTGGGCAGAAGCTAAAATCTCTGCTTATTTTTTTCAATCTTCTGTCTGTTGCTTTTGGTCAAGTCTCCCTCCCATCCATGTGTATTTCAGATGTTAGCCAAGAATTCGAGTGCAGTTCATATTCACGTTTTGGGTCTCCTCCCTCTGCAGCTCCATCCTTTTCAGGATATCTTCTTCCCTTTACTTTCCAGCCACACCAGCAGGCCTGGATTCTATCCTTTGAATGTACAAGGTGGTAAGTCTGTGCATTTCTGCCTCATTCCCAGTTACCCCATATCACAAAGACTGGTGTCTTTAAGCAAAGGCTGCATAAATGTAAAGCTCACACAGTATGCTTCTTTATTTCAAGGATCAACCCTCTCCACTTTCTGCCTTCTTTTGGTCTTTTCTAGTATATTTAAACAGCCGTTTAAGAAATATTTTGTAATCAGTACATATGTAAATTGTAACTGTTATGTAATTACATCTAACTGTAACTGTTATGTAGTCTGAAACAAGCTACTTTGTCATTATTGGAAGCGGAACTCTTGGTTCATACTTTTTTAGATTTTAAAATATTAGAATGCAGCCCTCTAAAAATTGTTGTCCTGAGTTATATTCTGACCAACAGTCGCTGCGGTTCCAGGTTTCACACTTAGGCTAGCACTAGGTACTGCCAAGTTCTTAACAACTAGACGGAAAACATGGTATGGCATTATCTATTCTTTAATTATGCATAAGACTTTCTTAGGTTAATTAGTCAGTAGACTTTCTTTGCTGTGAAGTTCATGTTTATTCACTTTCTTGATTTCCTACTGGGGTGTCTGTCTTTTTTTAAATTTATTTTATGAGCTTTTCACAGATTAGGGAAATTAGCTCTTTATTTGCCATATGGGTCACAAATATTTTTCTGGTTTGTCTTGTGTCCTTTGACTTACTTAAGATATTTTTTCTCCATGATAAAATGTAAATTTTATAAGTAATATAACTTTTCAATTTTCTTTTATGGCTTTTTAGTTCAGTGCCATGCTTAAAAGGCTTTCCACATTGTAAAATTTTAAATAAATTCATGGGTAAGGTTTTTTTTTTCTTTTTGTTTTCTTAAAGCTTTATTTTATTTTATTTTTATTTCATTTTGCTTAACTTCTCTCACTCCTCAATCTGCCTAGAATTGATTATGATATAAGAAGTAAATAGATCTCTCTCTCTCTCTGTCTCTTCTAAAGGCCAGTCTATAATTTTGTTATATATTTTAATAAATAATCCTTCCTTTTCCTATTTATTTAAAGAGAGTGTCTGCATTATTAATATATGATAAATTCTTTTACTAACTTGCTGTTCTGTTCCATTATGCTGTTTGTCTCTTTTTCAGTACCAAATTATTTTCATTACTGGGGCTTCATCTAATATATTAAAATCTATTAGGACTAATCTCAAGGAGTAATTGCTTTAAATGTATTATACTTTAACAGCCCACTTCTATGAATATTTTTCACCATTTCTTAATTTTAACTGTGGACATGAAGGTGATCTGGCTGCAGGATGTGCCAGCTTACTGCTGACTGTGTTCATCTAACGGCCCAACCTGTCCCTGTCTCCTCTCATGTCATTGGCTAAAGACATATCTCAGAGCTACCTGCCCCATAGAGGAGATGACATTTTTAGATGGAAGAGCACTGTTTTGGAGTATCCAGGCAATTGTCCTCCCCTATCCATAATGTCAATTACATCTCCCAAATCCATATTTTGTGTATAACAAGAATAACTCCAATATTATAAAATAAAAAGATCTAGGGAATATATTTTGGTTAGAATAAGTGATCATTATCAAAATTCAATTGAAAATAATTTAACGTTACAGTAATAAATTCATTCACTAAATAAGTGAATGTGACAAAATTCTACATATCTATAAATCAAACTATTTGATAAAATATGCTATAAATTGAAATCACAGAGGAAAAAATTTTTAAAAGATTATAGACTTAAAAACAATACTGAGTTGTATATGCTCCCAGGAAGCTTTATTTCATCCCAACACAAGGTGTTTCTTTGTTTGCTGACATTTATTCAGATGGCAAACGCGTTCATGCTAGAGAGTACAACTCCACGCCGGGAAAGACACAGCTCAATTAGTTATCAACATTCTCAGAAATTTTACTTTTAGATGAAATCTAATTCTTGGTAGGATGAGTTAAAACATGAAAGTTAACTAGATTAGAGATCCAACAAAATAAATAAAAGTACCTATGGAAATCTGCAGAGGGTGAGAGCCATTTTTCCAGTTGATATTTAATATTAATTTACATTCAAGCCCAGCCTCAAGAGAAAATAAGTCAGGATTTTAGCACCAGCAAATGAAATGTAATAAGCCCATAGGAGCACATTAAGAAACCAATCCACTCCTGCACAGTGACAGATGACTGAGAGCCTAGGAAATTAAAAAACTGAAATGCCAAGCAAAAGACATAATTTCTAAAAAACCATATGTGTACACATACATTTGTGTATATGCAAATGTATGCCTATGTGTATGTTTATATATGTATATGTGTTTATAAACAGATGGTATACATTTTAAGTTTTACCAAATATGGCATTTTTAAATGGTACTTTACATATTTTTTTTCACTAAAGGTGCATTACCTGGCATTTTAAAATACCATTTACCATAATTTTATCAACATGCAAATGCCCCCAAAATACAACTTAAAAGCACAGAAAATATTTGATAGTGATAGAAATGTTTAAATATACATTTCTTTCCCTCTTGTGTTTTTTTTTTTAAACTTGCCTCTAGAATGGAATTCAAATTATTGGCTCATCAAATTTGAAATATTAATATATGGTGAGAATACTTTTAGCCATTCTGTATAATGATGTCTATAGTTTTCCATAAATACCAATTTAGGCAATCCTCTGTACAAGCGTTTACCTGATTGTTCTTCATAGAAAGAATGCAACGTGTCTGAAAGGTGTCAGGTAACAACCGCAGCCTGTTCACTCCTATGATATAATGCCAAATGTGATGTGCCGAGAGTTACCTGTTGAGGAAGAAACAGATGAAGTCATTGGGTTTGATGCTAAAAAGAACATGTCACACTAGGGGGCCCCATCCCAAGTACAGCTGTGCGTGAGGGATTCTTAGGGCAGGAAAAGGAGAGAAGAAAAAAAGAGAAAACGAGTGTTAGATGACAGCGAAGGAAATGGCTTGCCAGCCTCCTGGCTGCCAAAATGACCCCATCAAAAAACTGTCATCCCATTGGCTGGTGCTGGAAAACAGGAGTGGAGAGAGCCAATCCGCATCCCGGAAGCACACCCATCACGGACACACGGAACGGGTGGCAGGAACCCTAACCCAGGGCTTAGTGAAAAATCACACTGGGTAGATGGGGAGAAATTCTGAAACAGGCAACATTTATCAGTCCCCTGATGTTTTCAGGTTCTGGCCTTTAAAACAAGATTTTCTTCCTCCTGAATTCCCCCATAAGTCAGAGAGCTTTACAGTACACAATTGTTTTTATCTTTTCCCCTATTACAGGATTATTCATAAAACATGAAGAACTGGTGCCAAACAGTGACGTGTATCACTTCTATGGGCCATATAAATAATGATGCATTCGCATTCTCTCTGGGGTTCTTCCACAACTAAACTAAGTACTACTGAGTCATCAACTACCCTGGAACCTAAAGGGGCTTCCAGAGTGAGTACCTGCCACCCCAATCCTAAACCTCTCCTGATTTTGAGGGTTGCAGAGGAAACAAAGCCACGACTGTGCCCTGGAGCTTGGGGTGGACATAGAGAATCCTCCGTGGACAGCTGTCTCCGAGACACCTCGCATCTGGGCTGCGCTGGCTCCTGTGTGGGTGGCTTCAGTCTGCCTGTCTCGTGAGTTCAAGCCCGGTCGTCAGAGAAGTCCAGCAGAGAGAGAAGTTAGTGCTGATGGGAAGTTTTCATAGGACTGGGGCCGGCTGGATGGAGTGGGCTGGGAGTGAGGAGGAGGACGTGCCCAGTGAAGCCTGAAGTCATTTCACAGAAGCCACTTGATGAAAATGGCCAGGACCATTAGCAAGCCGGCTGGACGTGCTTTGTGTCTGGTCAGCCCCGGCACGTCAGCAGTGCCCCTCCCTCCATGACGATGCCATCGCTGTGTATTTTAATTCTTGTCTTTGATTAAACTGTGGCCATGATGCATCAGTCATGATGTTTCACGACATGAGAAATCTGCAGTTACCGCTGAAACGTTTTATGACCATCCCTTGCAGAGGAATTGATCACACAGTGGTTTACCAGCCAGGAAGACGGATGACTTGTGGCGACACCACAGCCGCGGCATCAAGAGCTCAAAGAGAGGCGTTAATGAAATGCTGCTGGACTGTGCCCAGCCACTCAGTGTCCCGCTTCATCTAGGAAATCAAATACAGGACGCACCTGACTAAATGCTCTGTCCTTTTTACGTTGCTGTTATACCTGACTGTGGAATACTGAGTTTCCTGTGGTTCCTGGAAGGCATACGTTTTGGACTCTGACATCTTCCATTTGTGTCAAGGTCGAACCATATTATTACTCAATTGGTACAAAGTATATGACCAGCTTTGATCTGGGAGTGAAAGAAATGGTAGAAATTCACATTTTTTTTATTTCAGCATATTATGGGGGTACGGATGTTTAGGTTACATATGTTGCCCTTGCCCCTTCTCCCCCTCTAAGTCCGAGTTTCAAATATGTCCATCCTTTGGGCGGTGCGCATTGCACTCTTTGTGTTTGCATATACCCATCCCCTCCTCGCCCCTCCCCCCTGCCCAACATCCAATAGATGTTATTCTTACATGTGCCCTTATGTGTTCATCAGTTAATACCAATTTGATGGTGAGTATATGTGGTGCTTGTCTTTCCATTCTTGAGATACCACACTTAGTAGAATGCGTTACATCTCTATCCAGGAGTATACAAGAGGTGCTATATCACCATTGTGTCTTAAAGCTGAATAGTACTCCATGGTGCAGCATCTACCCAAAAGAGCAAATGATACTGTATGAGAAAGACACCTGCACCCGAATGTTTATAGCAGCACAATTCACAATTGCAAAGATGTGGAAACAATCCAAGTGTCCATCAATACATGAGTGGATTAAGAAGTTCACATTTTTAAAACTCTGTTTTAGAGTTTCTAAGACACCCATCTCACCCACCAAAGAATTGTGGAGGAGGATGCTAAAAGCTTCATTTATTTGTCAGCCTTCATTTCCCAACGCCAACGAGTGGGCAAACACTCCATTCACAGATAAGCCTAGGAATCTCTGCGTAGGACACATCTGTGGCTTCTCAGATTTGACATTTGCAAATGAGTGCACCATTCATATGGGTTTGCACATTCTACATGGTTTCTGGTTTCCATTTTTAATAAAACCATAGGTTTCTGGAATCAGAGAGTAATGAACAAATTATAAATCCATGCACCTCTCAAGCAATTTTAGCACTGATCTGACTTCTGAATTGTGAGTTCTTTACTTCTCATTCCTATATTTGAATATCTGTTCAAATCCAAATGATTCAAAAGGAGCTGCCAAGGTTGACAGGCCTAAAATTAGAGCTGACTGTTCATTTTGAATGTACACATTAATATAGCTGTCTCTACTTCCTATTTTTCTTTGAACCTTCAGGGATGGAGACTGAAATGCATCTACGGATTGGGATGTCTTATTTCTTAAAAGAAAATTTCGAAAGAAGACGTTAACAGCATGTGAATCAATCAGCAACGAAAGCCACTCCACTTTAGAAAAGTGAATAGGACATTTTCAAAAACACGATTTTAAAGAAGAGAAAATTTCTACCAACTCAATTTAAATTTCCCTTCAATGACTTCAGTCCAAAAGGAAAAATCAATAATCTCTTACGCTAAGAAGTATTATAGATTTTTTAAATCATTTTATTCCATACAACTAATCCATGAAAATATATATTTTAACCTGTGTCTTTAAATCTATAAAATGTATTCTGATTACATCATTCTTCAGAGTAATTTCACATACATTTATCCACCAGAAAAATTACTATAAAACATGCTTTAAAAATTTTTTTTCTGTTTGAAAAAAAGTAATTCAGTATTTAAAGGAATTATACAATATTTATGGACTCCTCTTTGAAATGCAGTGTGCAGAAATAACACTGCATCAATAAATAAAAAGTGTTTTTAAAAATCATTTTGTTTTGCCAGACTGCAACAAGGCTGGGGGGCAGGAAGAACAAGTCTGGCTGTGCAGGAGACCGGTCGCTGCCTGCGCCACAGAGCCGTGCTGGCCGCACCCTTCTGGGCTGACACACTAAACCTGGCAATGTAGGTGCTTTTCAATTACAGCACGGATAAAATCAGAACCGGAAGGATCCAGTCTGGTTTTTGACAGCTATTTAATCAGTTACTATACGGGAAAGATGGTATGGCTGTTCACTTTTTCCAGAAAGCAGCAGTTTTGTAAAGTGTCCAATAAGGCACGTCCACCTTGCTTAAGCAAAGGTTAAGCTCGTGACCTTCTCTTTTAGAAATAACGCCGTTGCCGACTCAAGCATCATCGATGCTTCTTTCAGAGGCTGGAGGTTCAGGCTGCTGTAGCTGCTGCCCACATTACAGCTGTACACATGACAGGAAGTTAATGCTGCCACGGTTCCAAGTGGTTTGAGTTGTTATTTCCAAGCTGCTCAAATGTCCTTTGTAATTAGTAATTTGAGATCCTCTGGTCTTAAAAGAATGTACTTGGAAAATAAAACCACGACTCCTTCAAGGCATATTCTCGACCCTAAGTAACTTTTTGAAAGATCTTTGCATTCATCTTGCTTTGACTTGATGTGAGTCCTGATTTTTGTCCCCCTTGGGTGATTGTTTAAAAGATGAATTGTTTAAAAGTCCTGTCATCTGGAATGTTAGCTCACAAGCAAAGCGAGATTCTCTGGGTGTGAGCAATTCGGCTGTGTCTGTCCGTACATACACCTCCGGTTTGCGGGAGTTGTGCATCAGTTACGGTGTCTTGGTGATTAAGTTACCTGTGGCTGGCTCAGTTCTGCTGAGGGGGCTCCTGTTAAGGACAAATGCTGTAATGATTCCCCAAAAGTACCCACTGGGCTATTGAGTGCTGGCAGGTGCTGTCAACTGCTTCCTGGAGGCAGTATGTGCACTCACCTACACCCCTGCTGTGCCCTGTGGGAGAACCGAACAAAGAACCTTTCCCCAAAGCACGGGAGGAATTATTTTTCTACTCATTTCCTCTTCTGTGGCATTCAAGTGTCTGAGAATTATACTGACCTTTCCTAGAAGGTTGGATACTCACTCAATTCAATATACGTTTTGGTTTACATACGAAATTATTTTCCTGTTATGTGGAAAAATAGTTGTTGAGTCTCAACTCAGAGAGTTTGTAATCTAATGCTCAGATTTGCCATTTTATAAAAATAGGTCGGAAGACCTGGTTTCAGTGATGCTTTATAAATACTGTAACTTCTCACAGGGCTTGACGCTTGCGTGCTCAAGGATAGAAGAGGTGATAATTAAGGTGAGGGTAGAGGTGCAGGAAGTGCCGAGAATATGGTCCCCAAATGCTTAAAGGACTTTTGATGTTATAGTCATTAGTAAACTTTGCTGATATTTAGAAAACTTTAGGGCCAGCCTATTGTTAGGAGCACGCTAGTAACACATCTTAGGAGCAGAAAGCACCAACTGCAGAGACAGGTGGGGATGAGGCAGGGTCTGAAGACAGAGATTTTTATATGAAAATCCATAAAACAGAGCAGTCAGACCCCATATTTTCATCCCCAACCAACGTTTTCACATCGGCAGGCCACACCCATCACAGGAAGAACAGTTAATTCCTGGAGCAACTAAACCAGAGGGTCTTGGGCACAGAGGAAGGCAGGACAAATGCCCCACTCAAACCAGGGACATTGAGTAAAAGTCTGCAGAATGAACAGTGAGGCGCGATCCTTCCTCCCTCCCAGCTCCTCGCGTCACGAGCAGCTCTCCACTCAGGCCGAAAAGTGGGACATCCCTCTGTGGAATGTGCCTTCGTATTTTTTTCTGAATAGACATTCAGGGGTCAACGCAAACGATGCCCTAGTTTCCACAAGTGCGTACACACACACACACACACACACACACACAGCTCCCAACCAAGTTTTTCACTGTCTCACTCCTAAATACAAATGATCGGCCAAGAATCACCTTTAATCACTGGCTCCACCGTAACAGGTCAATATCAAAGTGACCTCTGGAGAACAGGCCTGGTTCCAGGACAGAGACTTTAATGTTTCACCTTAAACTGCTTAGCATCATGGACATATTGCTTTAATAACAAATAAAAATAAAATAATTATGGAATTAAAAATTAACATATTTAAGTTCATTTTAACAACTTAAAAATAGATGTCAAAATATCTAATAACCACCAAAGGCAAAATGTGATTGCTAACAAATACTGAGAACTTCCCGAGGGCCAGTTATGGAATTAAATGCTTTTACATGAGTTGTTGCATTTGGTGTTTACAATGCTGTGTGGTAGTTACTGCCAACTTACCCCAATTTTACCCATAAGGCAGTTAAAGCTTAGCAAGGTTGAGTGACTTGATTAGCTACAAGTCCTAGTGGAGCAGGATTCAAGACTAGGTAATCCCAAATCCAAACCCTATGCTTTTAGCCGCTCTACCAGGTTACCCCCTCTGCAAAAATGTGTTCAGAGACTTTCTGTTCTTTGCGTCAAAATGGAAGCAGCTGTGAGTGATGTTCTGAAGACATTTGCAGCTAAATTTTCAAGTCTTATGTTTCACTTTCGCTCAAATTCTTGTTCACATCTTTCATTATTGTTGAAGAATTTTTTCCCCCAGAACGTGGATTCTCAGTCTGTGTTAGAGTAGTGTACGTAGCTGTGCTTGGCTAGATAAAGCACTAGTTTCAGAAACAGGAGCACTCAGTAAAGAAAATGTCAGAAATTTTAAACTCAGTGGTATGATCCAACGCAACAAAGCCCGCCGCCAACCTTTAGTGTTCCGGGCAAGATATGATTTATGGACCTTAACCGCCACAAATCCTGAAGATAAAACCCTACATTTATGACCCCCCCAAAGTGTACTGAGTCAGTAAGATGAAAGTTAGACAATATCAAGAGTTAGTGAGGATCAGAGCAGCTGGAAATCTTATACATGGTTTGTGTGTAAATTAGTACAATCATTTTGAAAAACTGTCAATATCTAATAAATCTGAGCATAAACACATCCTATGATGAGGTAATTCCACTCCCAGAAAGCCATATATATTTTCACCAAAAGACTTGTACAAGATTTTCATAGTAGCACTGTATCTGATAGCCAAAAGTGTATCTGATAGCCAAAACTGTATCTGATAGCCAATGCAACTCTCCAGCAATGGGGAGATGAATAAACGAAGTATGGTACTGTCACACAATGGAATATAGGACAACAACAACAACAAAAAAAATGAACTGTAAGTACTTGCCATGATATGGAATAAGTAAGCAAAAAATGTTGAATGAAAGATCTAGACACAAAGCAGTACGTACTAACGATCGCAGAGCTGGGTACGCATAAAGGTAGAGCTACAGTGCCATGGGAAGTCACAGGGGGCCACCTCTCTGCTGGAGCCAGAGCACGACTGAGCCCACAGCGCACGCTTCCGCCATGCTGCGCAGGACTCCAGCGACTGTGTTCTGCTGGCTGCCAGCTTTGCAGGAAGAACTCACTCACCTGCAGCTGCAGCAGGTGTTCCTGCCAGAGCCGACAGCTTCCACTGGCCCCTGCTGCTCCTGAGAAGGAACCTACGGCACCAACGGAAACAGAACGGCTCCCACCTTTTCCCGCGCGATGCAAGAGTCTCGAATTGGCAGAAGCCAATGGGACCCCAGCTGCTTACAAAAGTTTCTATCCCAGCAGCACCAAAGAGCAGATAGAACAGCCTAGAAGGGCAGATGTAGAAATGAGTGCTACAGACAGTATCTGGCACAGTATCTAATAGTTCTTATTTTTAAAATGTATCCAGCCCTGATCACTGTAACCGCATTGATACCTAAGGAGAAAGTGAGACCACGCAGGCTAGAGTCAGTTTTAATGAACTTTTCTTTTTAAAATAAGTGTAAGAAGAGCAAACCTTTAAAATTTTTCAGTTTTTATAAGAGCTGAATTGAACAACATTTCTTTGTAAGAGGTGTACATATTTCTCAACAAAGTGTGTTCTGTGAAGGAAAAAAGAAACTCCATAACCTTGCACAGAACATTACAAAATGCATTCACACCTCCTTGATTCTTCATAAAACCTTTCTGAGATATGACATGCTTTCCAGAGAGAGAAAACTGAGGCTCAAGAGAGTTTGAGGGACTTGACCAAGGGCATGCAGATGGTCATCAGCAGAGTAAGGACCTAAAAGCAGCCTACCTGCCCCCCTGGTCCGAGCTCTTCCTGTTCCTTCAGGAGTGCCTCTGAGGTGGCCGTGGTCTCAGGGAACAGGAGAAGCCGTATTGTGGGAAAAGGAGGCCATGGCTGCTAGACCTCTTCCTCACAGACTGACAAGGGTCAGTGGGACCCGCCAGCCCAATGGTGCCTCAGGGTGAACTGGTCCACCTTGTCCCCAGTACCCACTCGCTCCACCATGCTGTAGAGACGCAGCTAATTGTCATATTGTAATTAGACTGGTTCACTTTCTTAATGCCGTCCTCTACAGATGTGTAACCAAAGTAGTCAGCTGTTGAGCATTTGGCTTTATGTTCCCAGAGTTTCCATTTTGTTAATAATTAAAGACAAAAGGGATATTTCTAAAATATTGCAAAAAACGACTTCTTTCCCATTTGCCCCTGCAAGAATCTTACGGAAATACCCAGCAAATGCTAAGCCACTGGCAGGGAAGAAAGCAGTGCTTGGCACAGAAAAGAGCCTCAGTGGAATTCCTTTGGACATGGAGCACTTCATTTCAATTCTGCACCATCAACGACGATGATAATCAGCTTGAGCTGATGTGAGCGCAGAGGCTCTTCTGATGAGGTCCATGGAGGTCAGAGGTCAGAGCTGGGGGAACCAATCTGCTCCAGAAAGCATCTCCACATTTTACATTAAAATTGACAAAATCACAGAAATCCCATGTTTTAAAAAATGTGATGAGCTAGCAAATTCCAGGGTGGGGGGTTAACTCTTGGAAAATCTTCCAGTTCTGGAAAGTGCAACAAGAGGAAGAAGAGCCAGACCTGTATTTAACTGGCATGGGGAAATGGCAAAAGCTAGAAACCAAATTATACGCAATCATGATGTGGAATATCATTTCCTTCAGCCAGGAATCCCAGAAAACCAATTAAATTAATTAATTAAGTAAGCAATATTAACATACCGGTATCATACTATGTAATATATATTTAATTTGATATTTTAATCTAATGGAATATATTATTAAAAATAGTACATGATAAATAGTATATAATAATGTATTATGTAACATATAACTAATATGAAAATATAATTATTAATATATCATTAATTTAATATATTAACAGTTACCTTTTAATAACCGTGCGTAAAACACTAGCCAGATACCAAGCAATACGCTAACGGCTTAGCACGCATAGCCTCATTTACTCCTCCCCTGACCAGATGAAACAGTGCTGTTACTACACACACGTCACACATGGGGATACTGAGGCTTAGAACTTATAACTTAGGCAAGGGCACAGAATGAGGAAATAGTTTCAGAGTCAGGAGCGCCCAGCTGCCCAGAGCCCACGCTCTTCAACACTAATTTTACTGCCGATTAGGACCATGTTTGGACTCTTGGGTCCTTTTGATTCCTGCCCCAAGCATCCTTGGCTCATCTCTGCACCAGGACAAGGGAACAGTTAGGGACAATCTGAACAGTGGCAAGATCTGGAAGATCACTCGGGTCCGGAGGGTCAGTAACCTTCCAAAATGAGAGCTGTCCTTTCTCTTTGTGGCACCCACACAGAACAAGTGCCAACGCTGGAGAGACGGTGCCCTCCTCGTGTTGTTGCTTAGTCTCTGTCCGCATCTCTGCAAGGAGAGGTCAGGAGCCCAACCCCTCGGGCCCTCCCACAATCGCTGCTGGCCTGATTCAACACCAAATCCAAAGCGAGCCGGCAAAAATCAGGAGACATTGATTAAACTGAAGCAATAAAATGATAAAAGAAATAGAAAATAAAACAATTTTCTGAAGTCTAGTCAATACAAGACATAGCCAGAGTTACATCTGGGAGGCAGCAAGGCAGAGGCAGAAACGCCCAGCAGTCAGGAGCATCCTAACAGGATTGATCTATAACTGTACACATTTCAAAATAAAAAAAAAAAAAGGACTTAGATGCTCCTGCAGTTGACACGCCACCATTTTAAAGAGCAGACCTCACTTTTACAAATCAGAAGCTAAGGATTAAAAAATACGACAAGATGAAACGGAAAGACCTTCTCACCCAGTCTGATCGTGAACACATGAAGTTCCAGTGGGGACTGTGCCCACCCACGGTCACACAGTTTGGAATGGAAGGACCTGGAACTCTGGTTTACTGGCACCAGGCACTCCCTGGCCTCCCTGCCGCCGCCACTACGCTGCGTGAGCTCAGCCTCAGGGTCCGTGAGACCTTATATTCATTGCGAATACATTATTCTTTTTTAAAAATCAAGCAAAAATGTTTAACTACAACAGGTCTTTCTCTTAAATAGAATATTCTTATTATAAGCGCCTATGTATTTACTAGCATTACGTTAAAAAAGATTCAGTAGATTTACCGTGAAAATTGGTATTAAAAATTTTAATATGAATAAAAGCATACAAAAGAGAACTTTAGAATAAAACAAACCTGCCCTCTCTGGAGGAACATTTTCACTTGTAAATAACCAAGTTCCAAGGAGTAAAGGTTATGTTTTTAAATAAATTTGATTCAGAAATATCTTTATCGATATCTACGGATTCTGAATATTTCTTTAATAAGGAAGGAATGGAACTTAAGCTATTACATAGTATAAATGTGGGGTTTTTCCTCAAAAATGAAGCTACTTGAGGATATAGACTCTGTCACCTTCCACTAGATGGCATTAAAGTCACATAATTAAGGACAGAAAAACTCACAAGAGGAATGATCAATACACAAAACTACCACGTGATTCTAGGGATAGCGAATCCATTGGATCGTCCTCACCCTCACCCCCAGCTTATTGGAGTTTGCTGGTTTTTTATTTGCTATTACAAAGACAAAGCATGCTCATTATTTTTAAAAAAGGTGTTGTTTTTTTTTTAAAGACTAGTGAAGAGAAAAAATGCACACTTATTTGCCACTCTGATCACATTGGCTACACGTGTGGTTCCAGGAAACGTGCAAAGTACTTGACACGCATCGTTTCATCTAACCTCAGTGGGGAGAGGAGGACCTGGGAGATGGATGGTGACTGTCACCGTGTTACAGATCAGGAAACTGAGGGTCCACGTTAACGCATCCAGGTCACACAGGTAGCAACCGGCAGGAACGTGATTCAAACCTGAGTCAGCCCGACTCTGCAGGCTGACTTCTCAAACGCTCATCATCATCGCCACAGCCAACCGCCCTTAGCATCTTCCCACTCAGTCTCTGAATGAGGCCTCCTGTCTGCAGAGACACAAGGCAGCAAAGGTACCACAAAGCTTAAAAGTCCTCAGATGATCCCAATGGCTGCCATGACTTTAACATTCCAGTAACCCTATAAATTCCATCACACCTAATTGTTAAATACAGGAAAGAAAATAAACATTGTACGGGTAGGTAAATTGCCAACTGTGTTTTCCAACTTCTTATTTCTCAGCAAATTCAAGGCTTTCAGCTTACATGAAAAGAAATGAGCCTAACTATATGCCCAGACAACAACAGACCACACAGGGAAAAGAAGTATTCCAAGTGATTCTGTGGCATAGTCCTTTGTACATCTTACTGACATATATTTTAAGGACAAAAAAAGAACTGCAAAGGAATCTTAAATCTTATCTGGTAGTTTGTTAATGTTGATACCCATACTGCCATTTGAAATCACGTAGGTATACTATAAGATAAAGCTGGAAATAATTATGTTGATGTTATTAGAAACCAAGATTTCCAGTGTAAGAAAAATGAGATTCAGATATAATGTAAAAAGTTGTTCTTTTTAAAACCATGTATTTAAATAAGAAGCATATTAACTTATGATTTTTAAAAATGTATTCCCTAGCTCTGTCCACTGAGAGATCCAAAAGCAGTGTTACCCCTTCCCTAGGATAACTAGTCCCCCCAGCCCCATATTTTGGGTTCTTATTACTATTTCCTCTGAAAAGGAACCAGGGCCCGCTGGAGAAGTAGCTGCATCAAGGTCTGGGTTGGGGACCAGGACAGCTTGTGTCAGAAAACAAGGAAGCGTCCAGAGCGTGGCAGGGCTGTGCACGTGGACATGGGAGCCAGCTCTGAGGGACTCCCAGGAACCTAATTCTGGACAATATAAGCATCACAAAAATAATTATAATTTTACTGAGATGTTAAATATATAAAAATTATTGAGTCCAGGATGATACTCATAAAAAGAGAAATCCAGCAAAGCAAAATGAAAAGTCGTGACCAATTAAGATGACTGTTTCTCCAACACAGTACCCTTAAAATTGGTCAATAAAGAGAAAGAATTGTGCGATTATTTCACCTCTTTAATAGAAATTATAGTTCAGGGAAACAGAATAACTCCAGTTGATGACATAAAGCTCCTTTTTTACACAAAAATGCCAGTTAATGAATGTTGAAGGAATAACAGAAAATTTCCATTTTGCAATTCCCAGGAGAACAATTGATTCAGGCAGAAACCATCAATGGAAAATAAAATCAATAACAATTCTTCTCTGGAAATATCTATACCTAGGGACCTGGATTTTTGCATTGTATCCAAGCATCCTTCCATGGATTGGTGGCCAATTGCCTTTATGACAGAGAGATCTTGCTGTCGCCCCTCAACCCAATGACCAAGCTCCTTGTCAAGAACAGTGGACACACCTGACATTACATGCCTCCTTATGGGATATAAACAATTTACCCCAAATCTACACAAAACTTCAGACCTGTTAAAGAAAATCAAAATGGAGACCCACGGTTTAGAGCGACACCAAGGCCAGCTGTCCACAACCATGTAATCAAAACTCAAGTCATCCTGACTTTCCTGAAACGCTGGTTCTGGTCATAAATGCGATACAGAATGCGAGCTTTATGTCCTTGCCAGCACGATGCAGTCAAATTAAACCAATCAGCTACAGACAAATCAACTTAAACAACCCTGTTCGCCTTTAAAAAGTGATAATATGTAACAACCCATCACAAAATAGGTCAAAAGACTTTCTTCTTTGTGCTTAATGAACTCTGCTATCACTGCTGCACAGCACACTCCTTACACTTGCTTTGGAGCCTCCTGGATTGTGTCTCTACTTGTTGTATGACAATAACATTTAAAATTTTTCCTACTTGATCTGATTTTATTTTTGACAGAATGAACTTCCGATGCATAGGAAATGTGGGGCAGAGGGTAACAAGTTATATATGTCACCAGAGAGAAACAACTGGAAAATTCAGATTGTGGGACCTTCTGTAAATCCAGTGAAGGGCTCTTTTCAAAGAATTATTTGAATAAAAAGTTTGGGGTGGAGGAAAGGGGGTTCTACAGAATAAAAAAACCTTAAGGAACATGGCAAATACATAAAAAGTCTCATGGGTATGTTGGGTACATTGGATTCTGATTTTTTAAAAAAGTCTAAAGGTTATTTAGGGAAAATTGAAGAAATTTAAATATGAAATGTATATTAAATAATATTAAGGAATTGCTGCTAATTTGTTAGTTGTGGTTATAATGTGGTTATTAGGAAAATGTCTATTTTTTTAGATGAACGCTGAAGTGTTTAAGGTTAAGGTTTATAATATATTTTTAAAGCCTTCAACAACAAAATGCACAGAGATGAAGCAAATTCAACAATTGTTTACAAATTTGAATTTTATGTTTGGACTTTTTTAAAAAAAATTAAAACATATAATTTTTTAAACTTTGAAATTAGTTTCATGAGATATAGTTAAACATTATATTTCAGTACAGTCAGGTTTTTCCTAGTAAAAGGGCACTAGAGTATATTTGGAGAAAAGTATTATAAATAAATTCTTTCTTCAGTTTCATATCAAGCATATAGATAACATATTTGGACATGCGAGTGTGTTTAGTAGTTAGGGAGAGCCAAGCTTCATACTCAAGCTTCATTCCCTAGGCCCATGGGTGATTGACTGGTTGAGAGAGAGAATGCCAATAAACACCGTGTATTAAGTACTTAATATTTACACTCAAGTGTTTTACGTGCACCATCTCATTCAGTCTTCACGATAACCTGTGGGCACTGCTAGTTCCACTTTACAGGTGAAGAAACTGAGGCTTGGCAGGCTCAGCCACTTCCCCACTCAGCTGCTCAGGACTAAAGCATAGATTTGAGTACAGGTCTATCTACGGCTAAAACTGAGAAGTCCGCCAGCTGAGAAAAGTTCCTGGTGGTCTGTATAGCCCTGACGTTGCTTTAATTTAGTTTCTCTCAGTGATGAGAGTCTGAAGCCACTTTTACTTATGCCTGCCGTGGCGTGGTGAGCAAACAGGGCGCCTCCAGGCGTACCCCAGAGGTGCTGTGCGTCCAGTTCCAGACCATGGCAATGAAGCAAAGTCACACGAATTTTTTGGTTTTCAAAAAAAAGTGATGTTTATACAATACTGTAGTCTATCAGGTGTTCAATAGCATTATGTCTCGGAACAATGTACGTATCTTAATTTAAAAATACTTTCTTGAGAAAAAATGCTATCACCTGAGGCTTCGGTGAGTCACAATCCCTTTGCTAGCGGAGGGTTTGTCCCAATGCTGGTGGCTGCTGGCTGATCAGGGTGGTGGGTGCTGAAGACTGGGGTGGCTGGGGCCATTTCTTAACATAAGACAAAAGCAAGGTTTGCCATACCAATTGACTCTTTCTTTCATGAAAGATTTCTCTGTAGCATGTGATGGCAGCATTTCACCACAGTAGCACATCTTACAAACTGGAGTCAGTCCTCTCAAACCCTGCTGCTGCTTTATCAGCTAAGTTACGGAGTGTTCTAAATCCTTTGTTGTCCTTGCAACCATGTTCACAGCATCTTCACCAGGAGTAGATTCCGTCTCAAGAAACCCCTTTCTCTGCTAATTCATAAGAATCAACTCTTGGTCATTCAAGTTCTATCAGAGATGGCAGCAATTCAGTCCCATCTTCAAGCTCCAATTCTAATTCTAGTTCTCTTGCTATTTCCGCCACATCTGCAGTTATTTCCTCCTCTGAAGTCTTGAACCCTTCAAGATCCATCATGTTTGCAATTAACTTCTTCCAAACTCCTGTCGATGTTGATATTTTGACTTCTCATGAATCATGAATGTTTTCAATGTCATTTAAAACAGAATGGTGAATCCTTTCCAGAGGGTTTTCAATTTACTCTATCTAAATCCATCAGAGGAATCACTATCTGTGGCAGCTGTAGCTTTACAAAATGTATTTCTTAAATAATAAGATTTGAAAGTTGAGATTACTCCTTGATCCTTGGGCTGCAGAATGGATATTGTGTTAGCAGGCATGAAAACAACATCAATCTCCTTGTATATCTCCGTCAGAGCCATTGGAGACTAGGTAGAATATGTTGGCAAAGAGGAATAACATTTCGAAAGGAATCTTTTTTTCTGAGCAGTAGTTCTCAACAGTGGGATTAAAATATTCGGTAAACCATGCTGTAAAGAGATGGGCATTCAGGTTTTGTTGCTCCATTTACAGAACTCAGGCCAAGAAGATTTAGCATAATTTCTAAGGGCCTTAGGATTTTCAGAATGGTAAATGAGCATTAGCTTCAAATTAAAGTCACCAGCTGCGTTAGCCCCTAGCAAGAGAGTCAGCCTGTTCTTGGGAAGCTTCAAAGCCAGGTATTGACTTCTCTGTAGCTATGAGTCCTAGAGGACGTCTTCTTCTAATAGAAGGTGGTTTTGTCTAGGCTGAAAATCTGTTGTTCAGTGTCAGTTATCCTAGCTAGATCTTCTGGAGAACTTGTTGCAGCTTCTGCATCAGCATCTGCCGCTTCACTTTGCACTTCTATGTTATGGAGACGGCGTCTTCCCTTAAACCTCATGAATCAACCTTTGCTGGCTCCGATATTTCCTTCTGCAGCTTCCTCACCTCTCTCAGACGTCATAGAATGGAAGAGAGTTAGAGCCTTGCTGTGGGTTAGGCTTTGTCTTACGGGTATGTTGTGACTGGTTTGACCTTCTGTCCAGACCACTCAAAGTTTCTCCATAAGATTGTCTTGCTTTCTCATCATTCATGTGTTTACTGGAGTAGCACTTTTAATTTCCTTCAAGAACTTTTCCTGTGCGTTCACAACTTGGCCAACTGCTGGGCGTAAGAGGCCTAGTTCACAGCCTATCTGGGCTTTCAACATGCCTTCCCCACAAAGTTTAATCGTTTCTAGCTTCCGATTTGCAGTCATCCTGAAGAAAGACAGTGGCACAGGCTGGAAATGGGCTGCCTCGGGTTTCAGTGGTTGAGGCTGAGATGCAGCATTATGACGTCTTGCTGATTAGCGAGTTGTGTGAGGGAGGTCAGGGGGGCTGGGAAGACCCCAGGTTTTGCATTGAACAACCAAGTGAATGATGTCATCATCCAGGGAGATACTATGAATAAACAGGTTTTGGGGTGGAAGATAATGAATTCAGCTGGGGATACGTTGAGTCTGAGAGGAAGACATCCAAATGGATGATAAAAATTGGAGAATCATTCACTAATGCAGGGGTTCTCCACGAGGGTGATTTGGCCCCACAGGGGACAGTTGGCAATATCTGAAGACATTTTTGGTTGTCACAACAGAGGTGTTACCCACATCTAGCATGTAACGACCAGGGATGCTGCTAAAAATCCTACAATACACAGGACAGCAAAGAGTTATTTAGTCCAAAATTTCAATAATGCAGAAATTGAAAACCCTGAACTGGTTTCCAGGACTTAAAGCCACAGGAGTGAAGAAGAGGGCCCGGAACAGAGCCCTGCAGAACTTCAGCCCTAGGGGAAGGCAGCCCACGTGGGGCCTGAGAAAGCCCGGAGAAGGGAAAGAAACCAGAACAGAGTTGAAAGGAAGGCAGGGAGAGGGATGTTGATTCTGTCAAGAGCTGCTGAGAGCCAAGCAGAATGAGTAAGAACAGCGATCATTGGATTTAGGACGTCGGAGACCACAGGAGACTGTGCCTGAGCAGTTTTGGTGGAGACATGGGGTGGGCGGCTGTCTGTTCTGAGTGAGGAGTGTGTTCTTGAGACGGGAGGACAGGGCGGCAGCCACCAGTGGCCAGGCTTCTAGAAGCTGGGCTACTGGGAGAAGCAGAGACCTGGAGAAAACCGAAGAAGCGAAGAAGAAGGACGTGGGCTGAAGAGATTTGTTAAGCTGGAGAGAACCAAGATCTGTAAATGCTGGGGGTATGGCAGGGGCGGAGATTCTAGAGTGAGGCACCTGAGAAAAGTGTGAGACCAGAACTGAGGTGGGTGGTGCCTGTCCCAACAGTGCATCCCAGGGCCCTCTGCCACAGAGCCCCAGTGCTGCCCAGGACAGACTGGCCCGAGGAAGGAGGAGAAGAAGGGCTCCCCATGGTGATGGGTTTGGGTGCAGCTGCAGGTGGGAGGCTGGGGAGACTTAACTTCACCTTAGGCAGGGTTAGCTTTTGAGAAGAGAGGCTTGAGGAGAGCATGGGGGGCTGATCTGTTTTAGAAACACAGCAGGAATCCCAGGCAGGGCAGAGTCTTCTTCCTTGTTATCTCTCCTCCCTGAGATTTTTTTTTTTTTTTTTTTTTTTTTTCATCTTGGAAAAATTAACTTCAGAGTTCCATCC
>CAUYSK010119391.1:0-29453 GCA_963575035.1 Avahi laniger
GGTACAATGATGTGCCCATTTAACAGCTGAGAAAATAGAGGTTCTGATTATGTCACCTGCCCAGGGTCACCCAGCTAGCTAAGCTGGGAATGAAAACTGAGCCCAGCGCCTGGTGTGCAGTGATCCAGCCAGTGCTTGCAACATTCTGATTACGTGCCAGACACGCCTGCGCCTGGTGTGTCCTCGCTTGTTGCGACAACCCTCTGAGGGAGGAACCGTACCGTCCCATCTCCCTCACGAGCAGACAGAGGCAGAGAGAGGTCACGTTGCTTGCCTGAGGTCACATAGGCAATAAGTGGCAGAGGCAGGACTCGAACCCAGCGGGGCTGGCTGCGTGCCCACGTTCTCATCTGCGATGCTCTCTGACCCTCTCACGCCGCGGGCGCCCAGCAGTGATGCAGAGGCGGACAGTGGGCACACCGGCGGGGAGGGGAGAGCCGGGGTTGGCAGCCTCGTGGGCACAGCCAAGGGAGGTGAAGGGAGGGCTGGGGAGGGACAAGCCTGGGGTGGGGGGTACAGAGCCTGGGCAAACGTTCTTCCCTTGGGTGGTCCCCGCCTGGGCTCCAGGAGAGCACAGGTGTGGGTGAGAGGGAAGAGGACTCTCCCTTTCCACCCAGCCCAAGTCCAGTTCTAGAACTTTCCTCCTCTCTGAGGTTTTCAAGAACCAGAGTGATGGAGGACTCGGCAGAGGGCCCTGAGACTCCACCTCTGCCTGCCCCCTCTGGACGTCTGGCCGCCATCCTGCCTGCAGACCGCCTCTGGCCTGCGGCGCAGGGAGTGAGCGAGGGCGCAGGAGTGGGAATCAGGAGACCGGTCTCCATCGGGCTCTCCGCTCCCCGCTGGGGCAGTAGGTGCGGTGGTTAGGGGAGCGGGTTCTTTTAACCCCAGCTCTGCCACTTGGGCAAGGGGACAAGAGTCAGGAAAGGCTCCCTGGAGAGGACCCTGTGCCGAGTCACAAAGGGACAGTTAAGGCCACCTGGGAAGGTCGGAGAGGAGAAGGGAGGGCACAGGGCTAGCGAGGCCGGTGGGGCCTGAGGCTGTGAGCAGGTCCCGGCAGCTGGAGCGTCAGGCACCTGGCCTTGTCCTGCGGGCAGTGGGAGCCACTGCAAGTTTCTCTGCAGGGGAGAGGCTGGTCAGATCAGAGTCCGATCCCCACAAGCTCTGCCCTATGACTTCGAACAAGGTCTCTTCCTCACGGAGGGTGAGAATTCCTTCTCTACCAAGCGAGGCACCTCCTTGAGGGTCCTTGGGCCCCATCCCATCTCGTTCTGGGGCACGGGCTCAGCCGGGACAGGGGCCCAGTCCCCATGGGTGATCTCGTGGGCATGGGAAGGCCTGGTCCCCAAACTGCTCCCAAAGCAGCTGCTCCCGCGGGGCCAGACATTCCTCTACAGGGGCTGAGCAGATCCGGACTCACCGTGACCGGCCTCCTCCATCCCCAGCCTGGTCCTGCGGCCCCGTGACTCTTCTTGGGGAGGCTGCAGTCTTTGCCGAGTCCTTGTCCAGCGTGTGGGTGGCAGGAGCTGAGGGGAGGGGCGAGCCCGCTGTGGGGGAGGGTCTGCCAGGTGGGCTGGAGGGGGGGTGGCAGAGAAGGAGGCAGGGGCGGGGGGCGGGATTAGTTTTTAACTTAGTGAAAATATTTGACCAAAATGACTCTTCTTTTTCCCTTTCAAAAGTAACAAGTTAGTAAGTCTCTGGACACACTTAACTGAAACAAGAGAAAAGCCATACACGCAACACAGAGATAAAGGACACAGTCGAGATGTGTTCATTAGTGCAGGGTGTTAAATACACACTCAGGATAGTTCTAAAGCCTTGGAAGTATCCAAGTGACTTCACTTGAGAATGTGGTGATTTTGTAGACAGGGCAGAAAGAAACAGTGTGTCTTGCTGGTCCGTTGTGTTGCTACACACACCTCTGTAACTCCTGAGAAATACTCCTCTAAGCCTCGCCAGTGAGTGTCACGTTATTATATCTTTGAGCAAGGGTTGTGTCTTTGACTCCTACGGTGCATTCCACGGGTAGCTCAGAAAGGAGCATTTTTAATTTTTGCTGTTATTTGGCATTTTATTATGGAAATTACCAAACATACCCAAAGGTAGAGAGAACAGGTTAACGAGGTCCCGCGTCCCCATCAGCAGCTGCGAGGACTATGGGCTGGGGTGGGCGTGGCTCCGTTCCCTGCCCCACGCGTATTGCGGGTGTGATGTCACCTCTCCCATGCGTGGGAAGCCATCTGACACAGCGATGTCTGTCCTGCCAGGTTTGTCTCCCGGGAACCTTCCGTCCAGCCTGCCGGGCTCAGGAGGCTGCCTGAGGGTGGGTGGGGGTAGAGCTTGAAGAAGCGGCTGAGTTTCAGGAGTGGGGTGATGCCGTCCCGGACATCAGGCCCCCAGGAGGCAGGGGTGTCCATGGGAACATGAAATATTGGGGAGCCCTTGTCCTTCTCCAAGCACGGACCCAGCGGCTGGGGGGAGGAGGTCAAGGCTGATGTACCGAGATGACCTATAACCAGGCGACCTTTAGAGTCACAAACCTCTGGGCTGTTGGCGCTAGTGGGCACCTTACCCACCGCCAGCCTGTCCCCTCACTGGACAGGGAGGAAACCAGCACTCAGGAGGGGGGCCGTCTTGCTCAAGCCAGGCGTCGGGTCTGTCCATCAGAGGGCCGGGCCAGAACCCAGGGCCCGGCTGCTTCCTGCCTGGTGTTGGAACAGTGTTCGCGGAGCCCCTGCACGTACACGGCGCCGCCCTCCAGGGGAACCAGAGGAGGGCGGGAGGGTCCCTGGCCCAGCGTCTCCAGCTGCCAGTCTGCCTGCCACTGGCCTGGGACCTGGGACCGCCTCGCCAAGCCTGGCAGCCCAGCCGAGGGACTGCCCGGGAGGGTCTTCCCTGCACAGGTAGGGCCTTGTCAGGCGGGCCCCTCATCCAGAACCAGCCTGGCTCAGACACTCCTGTCTTTGTCTCTGTCACACAGCGTGTGCTCTGCCGTTCTTTCCGGACGTCCCCGTCACTCGCCCGCCTCTGTCAGCCCACTGCTCCCTCCCCACTTCCATCCTCCTTCTCCCATAAATTGTCCCCCTGAGCTGGGTGGGGCTAGGGGGTGTTTGCCAAGGGGCTGAATAAACAGGAAGGAAGCGGGAGCGAGTCACTGAGGGTCCCCGACAGGCTCCGGGAAGGTTTCTGCCCTGGAGACCATCACAGAGAGCAGCGGGCCTCACCCGGGGAATCGCAGCCTGCCCCCCCCACGTGAGGCCGGGATGGGCGGTGGGGAAGGGACAGGTTGTCATCGGCCCTGTGACCCTCAGTGAGGCTGAGGAGAGAGCCAGGGAGGGGGCCAAGGGTCCTGGCTTCCAGCTGGTTCTGCTGTGTGACCCTGGGCAAATCCCATCCGCTCTCTGAGGCTCAGTCTCCCGTCCGTGAAAGGCAGGAGCTGGATTAGAGGGCTGGTTCCAGCCCCGCTGCTGCAGGACTCTGAGGATTGATCTTTTTTTTTTTTTTTCTTAAGATAGAGTCTCTCTCTGTCGCCCAGCCTGGGGTACAGTGGTGTCATTGTAGCTCACTGCAGCCATGAACTCCTGGGCTCAAGTGATCCTCCCACCTCAGCCTCCCAAATACCTGGGACTACAGGAGTGTGCCACCACATCTGGCTAATTTTTTAATGTGTTTAGAGAGACTGGGATCTCGCCGTGTTGCCCAGGCTGGTCTTCAACTCTTGGGCTCAAGTGACGCACCCCCTCCTCCCCCTGCCCCCGCCTCAGCCTCCCAGAGTGCTGGCAGTGCAGGTGTGAGCCACTGTGCTCAGCCAGGACTGATCTTTTATACAACGTGGGGGGCTCCAGAGAACAAGTCTCTCTGAGCTTCCCTGCCCTACAGGGCCTGCCGGAGCCCCCAGCTGCCCTGGGCTGGGACGTCCTGAGGGTTCTGGGAGGGAACAGGGGGAGGAGGCAGCCCCCAGTGAGAGGCCCCAGCTCAGAGCTGCTCCTGCTGAACCCCCACCCCGTGGCCGCCCGGCGACCCAGGTGGGCCAGGACACTGCTGCGAACGGGTTTTGGTTTCCGACTGGCAGCTGGAGCTGCTCGCATCACCCCTCATCCAAGTGACAGGCTGGGGACTTTGGGAGAATAAGTGTGTGGGGAGGGAGAGGAAGGGAAGAGGAGGGGGAAGAAAGAGACCAGAGCAGGAGGTGGGGTCTGAGAGCAGGTCTGGGTCCTGGGGGTGCAGAGCGCATGCGCGACGTGTGTGTGTGTGTGTGTGTGTGTGTGTGTGTGTGTGTGTGTGTTTGTGCGCGCGCGCGCTCACGTGATCGTCAGTACCTCAGCATTTCTGTGACTGTGTGGACAAACGCGCTTAAGTATCGGTTTGTGATTTAATCCGCGTACGGCGTTGGGGGAGCCGGTGTGAGTCTGCTGATGGCCATGCGTGGCTGCTCAATGCCTTGAAAATGCTTCCCTGAAAGTGGTGAATAAAAGTGTTTGCAAATGTCCAAAGCCTCGGTGAGCTCAGGGACAGAGCACTGGTCTGGCAGTTAGGACCAGTCGCACCTGCTGCAGCCTGGCTGGGTGGCCCTGGGTGAGGACTGCCCTTCCCGGCTTGAGCTGCCGCGGCGGCAAATGGCAACGGCAGCCGCCTCCTCGTGAGCAGTCACGGCAGGGCAGGCCCTGTTCTGCGCACGTGACAAGTCAGAGTCCCCTAACCCCTGAGGTAGGTTCCATTATCATTCTATTGTGCGAGGTGGAAACCGAGGCACATGCCTGCGATGGCCTCCTGGCGCGTGGGGAGCTGAGATTCCCACCCAGGCAGCCTGGCTTGGAGCCCGAGCCCTTAGCCACGACGCTGCCCACCCGGAGACCCTGTGCCGGGCTAGAAGCGGCTGATTCAGACTCTCGGAGGGGGTCACACAGCTCTGCGGCCCCCGCCTGTCCCCTACTGAGAACTGTGGCTCTGCTCAGCCAGGGCGACTGGGCTGGGGTGTGACTCGTACCCGTTGGGCACTGGGCAGCCCGGGTTGATCTCCGAGGGCTCTGTGGCTCCGGGATGCTGAGACTTGGTGCTTGGAACGCACAGTCCGCAGCAGTAAACGTCGCAGGAGCAAGGATGTGACCAGGCTCAGAGGGAAGCAACCGGGACACGTTGAGCCGAATTTCTCTCTCTTGGGGCCCCATCCGCTGATTCTCCCGCAGTGTGCTGGAGCCGTCAGACGTGCTGTGCTCTGATGGCGGAGGCTGCCAGCTGCTAACCGGGACACGCGCTTCCGGGAGGTGGTGGAGTCTCCACTCCCCACAAAGCCCAAGGGCTGGTGGAGACATGAGGGGCTTCAGTGTCGCTTTCTGAGATAAGGAACAAGTTCTTTTTCTGTCCTCCCTCCCTCTGTCCCTGGACAGCCTGCCTGTGTCAAACAAGGAGTTAGAGGAGGCAGAGGGCAGCCAAGGCAGGAAGCAGAAGCCCAGCTCGGTGACGTTGACGGGGGACAGCACCGCCTGGCTTGTCCACTCCCGGACACAGGCACGGTCATAAAACTCTGAGCAAACCCAGACCTGGTGCTGGTTCCCGGTGGCCCCGGCTCCCCCCTGCCTGCCGGGGGTGGCCAGGGGTGCAGACCTGTCGGCCACTCCCTGGGGCGAGTTGTCAGGCTGCTGCCCCCGGTTCCCGGCAGGGCGCCGCGAAGGATTTGACAGATGCTGATGCGCAGGGAGGGGCGGGGCGTCGGTCGCCGAGCTGGGTGCTGAGGATCGGGGAGAGTTGGCCGTGGCCGGAGGGCAGAGGGAGCCCAGGGGAGGACCCACGCAGCTCGTCCCCACAGGGCAGGTGCAGGGGTGCTCCTAAAACAGAAAGCAGACCGCGCCACCTCCCGGCTTAAACCCTCTTGCTGGCGGCCCCTAAAATAGAACCCAAACTCCTGGTCCTGCCGAGCAATCTGGCTGTGCCTTCTCCCACCTCCTCTAGCGAGTGTCGCCGTTCCCTCCTCGCGCTCCACCGTCCAGCCACGTGGGCCTCTTCCAGTCGCCCAAACACGCTAAGCTGCTTGCACCTTGGGACCTTTGCCCAGTGTGTCCCCACTGCCAGGCAATCTGCCCCTCGCACTTTGCACTCGTTCAGGTCTCTGCTTACAGGTCACCTCCTCAGAAAGGCCTTCCTTGACTGCTCTATCAAAGGGTTCATTCTTTATTTCAGCACCCCACTGTTTAATGTATAAAGCTCACCACAATTTGTAATCACTTTATTCATTATTTTTGTCTCTCTCCCGCTAGGTTGACACCTAAAACAGAGCGGGGGCCGTATGGGTGCTCAATAAATATTTGTTGATAGTCAGCAAACATTTATTGAATGAATGTGTGAAGGAGATAAGCTTACCTGGCTTAGGAAGGTTGAGTAGGAACGTGGAAAGTAAAGAAAGGATGTTTAGCTGTGATAACAGAAAACCCAACTTCAGTAGCTTGACCTATAAGGATATCTATCGTTGACTTAGCAAGATATCCGATGTAGCTTGTCCTAATGTGATTCTGCAGCTTAACAATGTCATCATCACCCTGGTTCTTTTAACCCTTCCACTTTGGCTCCCTCAGCATGTTGGTGCTTATCCTTAAGCTTGATACCTCATGGTCACAAAATAGCTGCCACAGCTCCAGGCACCACAGCCTCACACAACAGTGTCCAAAATAGGGAAGGAGGATGGGAGCAAAGGAGCTTTTTCTTCACTTGGCTTTCTCTTCCATCGAGGATGAAAATCTTCACCTCGAATCACACTGCCTCTCCCCATACACCCTCTGGAGCATCTTCTTTATATTGTTATCACTCTGAACTGGAACATGTGCCCCCTCCAGACCAAGGAAGGGCTAAAATCAGAGACAGCCATGATTGCCTTTAACCAATTGGGATTCAGCTCCTGGGCTGTGTGCAGTTCAACCCAAGATGTTCTGCTCACGGGGAAGAAGGCAGAGAACTCAGTGCCTGTTCTGTCTCCTGGAGGCTCCCCCTGTCCCATGGGATAGACAGGGCTACTTTTCTTAGTCCCTAGGGCTTTTTTCCCCCTGGTCATTTGCTTTTTTTTTTTTTTTTTTTGGAGACAGAGTTTTGCTCTTTCGCCCAGGCTAGAGTGCTGTGGCATCAGCCTAGCTCACAGCAACCTCAAATTCCTGGGCTCAAGCCATCCTCCTGCCTCAGCCTCCAGAATAGCTGGGACTATAGCTGCACACTACCACGCCTGGCTAATTTTTCTATTTGTAGTAGAGACGGGGTCTCACTCTTGCTCAGGCTGATCTCCAGCTCCTGAGCTCAAGTGATCCTGCTGCCTCAGCCTCCCAGAGTGCTAGGATTACAAGTGTGAGCCATTGCACCCGGCCTCCCCCTGGTCATTTGGGAATGCAAGGTTCAGAGAGGCTAAGCAATGTGTTCATGATTATACAGAAAACTAGAAGGGACTAGAACTTAGCCCCCCCTCTCTGGCCTCACCCCAGAATCTGGGGTGCACCTAGGCACCCTGTGCTGCCCCTCTCATCCCTTCCCCCCTTGGTGCTGTTGCTTGTTTAATTTGCATCTGAGACTGTGAGCTCCCTAAGCGCAGGGACCTTGGCTCCACCCACCACTATTTCCCCAGCTCCTGGAACGACGCCCGGCCCTGCTGAATGCATGAACGAAGGAATGAATGAACTGGTCTTAAGTGTATGCAATAGAGGCCTCCTTGCGCAGTTTAATAACCCCGTCAGCAAGACTCTGCAGCACTGATGATCAGTTTCACTTAAGTCAATCTGCTTTGCGGGAGAGAGGGAGCAAAAATGCAGGGCACAGCTGGTCCCAGGACAGGTGCACGCCCCAGGAAGGCAGCCGCAGCGCTCAATCAGAGCTACTTGTTGATACAAGTGGAATTGGCTATTTTGTGAACTTCGCTTTCAGAGGTGACAGGCATCTCCTGGGAATGCTCTATAAGAGATGCAACAAGTAGTTAGAATGAAAGACCCTTGGAAGACTCTGCTTCTAAGACATATCGGCTTAAGGGCATGAAATAACGGCATTCACAGAATTCTCACAACAGCCCTACTTTGATTTTACAGTAGGGAAAACCGAAACACAGAGAAGGTAAGTTACTTGTCCAAGGTCACACAGCTAATCTGTGCTGAAGACAGGATTTGAATCCAGTCCCTTTTCTTAACCACACTGCCTTTTATCCTTCGGAGACCTAAGGCTCTGTGATTTGAAGAATTTTCACTCTAGCACTGTCAAAGGGTGTTTCCCTATGTCTAAGAGTGTTTCTGTGACTTGGAGATGACTCTGGGATTCTAAGATGCCTGCGTTCTCTGGGATCCTGATTACCCACGATGCCGCCCTGATTTTTGGACAGCAAGCATGGTCCTTCTCGTGGTTGGCCTTCAGACTTGGTTTAATTAAAAATTATCGGCTTGTTTTGGTTTCTTTGTTCCTTTGGCCCTGTCCCTCCGCCTGCAGGCCCGGCCACCCATCCTGGGACTGGCTGCCGGCAATCCGCCAGGTTTCATAACAGTGTCACGGGGACACGCCCACGGCGCAGAAGCTCCGACCAGACTCCGCCCAGCGCTGCCCCGTGGGGGAGCTGGGGCCTCCCTCGTGGCCCCCAGACAGCGGCTGGTGTGGGGGTGCTGCCCTGTGGGTGAGGAAGGGGTGGGAGGAGAGAGAGTCCCAGAATAAGCCGGGAGGGTGGGAAACGGTGGGAGGCACAGGCACGCGACAGTCTCGTTCCGCCAACGGGAGGCCCAAAGACGTGAGCCATCTGCGGGTTCCTGGTGAGAAGCCTCCTTCACAGGCCTCCCCGGCAGCAGATGGAGGGGAACAGACTCTGATCGGGAACCTTCCACGTGCCAGCGCGGAGCTGTGTCCTTTACACGTATTGATTGTTTTCATCCGCCCCCTGTTTCGAGGGCAGCTCTGTCTCCCCAACCCCGACCACCCCCACAACAGCCTGGGCCTGCAAGGGGGGCAGCGCTTCCCGCAGCCTTCCGGAGGCCTCACCCTCTGGTTCCGGCATCATCCGTCTCTCCTTGTCTGTGGGTCACTCCGTGAGCACACGGAGGAGATCTGATCTCCACAACTGGGAGGAGAGAGACACGCACGGAGACAGAGAGAGACAGACGGAGACCGAGGTAGAGACCTCACGCCCCGTGCTCCTGCAAAGACTGCCCGAGTTTTCTTCTTGCTTCTTAGCAAAACTGCTCAGCAGCTCGATGACCCTCGTTCCTCCCCTCCTCTCCCTCTCCAACCCATGCCCGTCTGGCTGATGGTTTTCCCTGAGGTCGCTGGTGCCCCTCCCGCTGCTGAATTCCAGCAGAGCCTGCGGAGACAGCGCTGCCTGGTGACTCCTCCCTCCTTCCTCAAACCCGGGCCCTTTCCTTCCCTCGGTGGCTCCTGCTCCCCTGGTGTCCCCCGGCAGGCTCTCTCCCAGGGCCACCCCCGGCCAACCTGTAAGTGTGAAGTTTCGGTGGTACCAGCCCAGGCCCCTGTCCCCTGCCCGCTGGCCTCCACACCTGCGCACGCTCACCCCTGCTGACCTCATGCAGCCTTTCGATTCCGCGTTGAGCCGGGGCTCCCCACGTCTCCGGCACCCGCCCTCCCGGGTTCCAGCCCACTCGACACCCCCCTCGGTGTCTCGCAGGCGCCTCAAGCCCAGCGCGTGCACACCTGGACTCCCCCTGTCCCCAGCGCAAACAGGTGCGCGCCGACCGGAGTCTGCGAACTCGACGGGGACAGGCTCGCCCCTCAAGGAGACGCTTTTCCAAGGGCCTAGTGAGGCTGTGGAGACTAAACGTAAAAATTTAATTAAAAGCATCACTGAACTCCTGGGAACCTAGTGATGTTATTTTTCTTCACTAATGAATGCTTGAAGTGAGTCCAGGAAACCCCTTAACATTATAAACGCTCTGAAACTGAGAACCGTGACAGATACTTCGCTGCGTCGCTCACAGACTCATCCATCCATCCATCCAACAGCTGTTCAGGGAAGCCTGCTGTGTGCCAAGGCGGGACTCAGACGTAAGTTGGTGAAGAAAACCGGCGCAGCGCCTGCCCTCGTGGGCTCACATGCTGTCATAGGCGACAGGTGCTAAGCTCCCACTAAGGGCTAGGCACTGCCTTAAGTGTTTTACTGTATAAGCCCATTTAACTCTCACGACAGGGCCTTGACGATCTACTTTTATTGACCCATTTCACAGCCAAGGAAACTGATGCTGTCACTTGGGCAAGCTCACACAGCGAGGTAAACCCTCTGTAAACCAGGCAGTTGGACCCAGTCCATGCTCCTGGCCACAGCTCTGTCAGGGTGCAAACGATGGTGTAAATATGAATAAAATATGCAATTACACACTGTGATCAGTGCCATGGAGGAAAATCTTGGGGTGCTGGGGGTGCAGAGAGAGGAGGCTCACCTACTCTAAGGGGCCAGGAAGGGCATCTTCGAGGAAGTGATGCTTCAGTGGAGACTCAGAGAATGAGGAGACACAGACAAGGCAAGCAGGTAAGAACAGGGTATCGCAGGCAAAGGAAAGGGCCTGTGCAAAGGCCCTGGGGCAGGAGGGCTTAGCACAGAGAGGACATTCAAAGCCAGTCTAGCAAAAATATGGGAATATGTGAATGGCAGGGAGTAGGGGACACGGGGGAGCAAGGGGAAGACGGGGCTGGAGCTGGTGGTGCCAATGTTTAGGCGTTATCCATCCTGCCAGGGGAGGGTTGATGCCTGGCGGACATGGGCAGCTTTGGCAGGATAGGATCTGGGGGCTCCTAGAGCCTCAGCTGTCTAAACTCTCTTCTCCACACTGTCATTTGTCCCGAAAGTCCACCATTGCTGATCTGTCCTCAAGGCTGTGAAAAGCAATTCATGACTTCCCGTCCCCGGTGGAAAGTCGGACACCCGTGGGAGGCATAAAGCCCGGAGCGTCCGTGGGCTGCTTCCTCAGTGGCCAGCTTCCTCGTCTCAGTGAGGCCCTGCCCTGGCCGGTGCTCTGCCAGCCACCGCAGCCCCCGGGAGAGGGGCGGGTCGGGACTTGGGCTCGCTAGGGGCTCGCTAGGAGCCCGCTGTGGGATGGGGTAGCAGGCAAGCGAACGACAGCTGCGCCGTGGGGCCTGGGCCATGACACAGCGAGGGTTGAGGCCTGGTGGCGTTTCCAAATTGGGAGCGACCAGCCCCATGGAGAAACGTGGGGGTCAGGCGAGGCTTCCCTGCGGAGGGGATGTTTGAACCGGAGCCCAAGGCCCACCAGGTGAGGATGGGGAGAGGCAGGGCAGGCGCAAGGCGCAGTGCGCGGAGGGGAGAGAGCGGAGGGCAGGAAGGTGCTGTCTTCCTCAGAAACCCTGACTCTGATGCAGCCACAGATCTGGGAGGCAGCAGGAACATCATCCCATTTAACAGACGGGGAAACCGAGTCTTAGAGGTTAACTAATTTTCCCAAGGGTGCCTGCACGGCAGAGCTGGGGTTCAAAGTCAGGCCCCCTGACTCCAGAGGCAGAACTCAGAACCCCCAAGCTACATTGCTCCCCGGGTCACCGCAAGTACCCCTGAGGAGCTGACAGGCTCTGGCGTGGCAGGTGCCAGCACCACAGTGCACTGGGGGACGGGAAGGTTCTGGTCCCAGCGCGGCCACTCGCTCGGCAGGTGCCTCCCCCTCTCAGGGCCTCTGTCCATCCGTCCTTCATCTGCAAACAGAGCCCTGCCCTTTCTCCACTGCGGGCCGCAGTGAGGCCCCGAGGAGCGACACAGGCAGCCTCCTTTGGGCTGGAAACCCTGGCGGTACCTGGGAGGGCGAGAGATGCCGGACAGGGCGGCTGAAGGAGCCCGGAGGGGGGCTCCGACCCACGTGGATGGCTGCCGCTCTGCCCCGCAGGGCCAGCGTAATCAGGGCCATCCATCACCCTCCCTGGGGGGCGGCGAGGCCACTGCCATCTCGTCCATATTTCATCAGGCAGGAGAGAGAGAAGCAAACGAGCAAAGGACGGGGGACAGCGCCAGGGGACCTTCCCACCAACCAGGGGGCTCCCACCCCGGCCGGCTGGCTCAGGCCACGGCCAGGCACCGTGTTGGGAGACTGTGGGGTGCGGGGCGGGCAGATGAGGTGCAGTGGGAATGACGATGGCGGTGTCACTCGTCTGGGGTGCCTGGTGCCAGGCGCCGAGCAAGCACTTCACGGCATCGCACTGTCTAATCCTCTCAACTACCCTGGGAGGCAGGTTCTGCCACGCCCCCACTTTATGGATAGGGAAACTGAGGCCCAGAGCCGGAGGCTCAGCTAAGACATGGCCGCACTGAGATTGGGCTCTTGGTCACCCCGGCTGTGGTGTCCTTGCTCTAACCCCCGCCATTGTGCTTTCCCACGTGGGTTCAGACTGGGCGGACTTGGGTTCGAATCCCGGGTCCATCACTTACAGGCGAAGCAACCTTGGGTTAGACCTCCACCCTCTGAGCCTCAGTTTCCGCATCTGTACGGTAGCTGCCTCGCAGGGTCAATTACTGCGGCGCAGAGCCAGCCTGAAAAACAGCCTTCACGTCTTGGCTCAAATGTCACCTCCACGAGGCCGATTTAGAGTTGCAGCCGCCCCGTCCCCCTTGCCGGCCCTGCTCTGTCCTGTCTTCCATGGCAGGTGTCACCTTCTCTGCAATTCCATTTAGTGTCCCTCTCTGCCGCGGCGGGGAGGGATCCCTGCTGGTTTGTTCAGAGCCTTCCAAGTGCCTGGAACAGCACCAGAGAGGGCCTCTGGGAGACAGGGGGACCCAGGGGGTGAGATTTAGTTGTCAGGGCTGGGAGGGAGGTGTTCATGGAAGGGGAGAGAAAGCACATCGATTCCGGGCAGGAGGATGGGCAGGAAGTGAAGCCAGGCACGGGCAGGGTGGCCTTCTCCAGGTGTGGGGTGCCCTTTCCGGCTTGTCTCCCAGTCTCCCCGGGTGCGGGTGGCCCTTCAGCCTGGAACAGCTGGGTCCAGAGCAGCCTCCACCCCTCCTCCGTGCATGCCGTCCCCTCCTCTGCCAGGGTCCCGAGGCCTCGGGCTGTCCAGCCAGGGCCCGCTACCCGACACCCACGGCTCCGCTCAGTGCGCTGCTGATTGCGAAAGGTCGTTCCAACCCCGAGTCATAAATGTCAGGACTTCATGACTCCTGGAGATTCCAATCTCCCGAGAAGGGAATGAGCTCAGAAAGGAAAAGCGAATGTCCAAGTCAAACAGCGAGGTCCGCCGAACCCTCTGTCCCAGACTCGTGGATGAAGAGCCCTGGTACAGCACCCGCACCCCTGCACCCTGTCCAAGTCCGTCTTCTGCAAACCCAGCCTGGCTTTCGAGTCATCAGAAAGCCAGGTGCCCCCATCCCTCGTCCCCAGCCCCTCACCCTTCCCTGCCCCAGGTGAGTCATCTCTGCCCCGCATGTGCTCCCTGCCCCAGGTGAGCTCCTTGTCCCAGGTGTGCTCTCAGCCACAGGTGTGCTCCCTACCCCAGGCGTACACCCTGCTTCAGGTGTTGTCTCTGCCTCATAGGTACTCTCTGTCCCAGGTAAGCTCCAAGATGTGCTCTCTTCCCAGCTGTGCTCCTTATCACAGGTGTGCTCCCTACCCCAGGTGTATGCCCTGCTTCAGGTGTTGTCTCTGCCTCATAGGTACTCCCTGTCCCAGGTAAGCTCCCTGTCCAAGATGTGCCCTCTTCCCAGGTGTGCTCCTTATCACAGCTGTGCTCCCTACCCCAGGTATGCCCCTGTCCCAGGTGCACTCTCAGCCCCAGGTGTGCTTCCTGCCTCAAGTGTACCCTCTGTTCCAACCACTGCCCACAAGCTCACTCTGGCCCCTGGGCCTTTGAACATGCCATTCCTTTGCCTGGGATACCTGCTTCACTCCAGCCAATTGTCACACTATCCTTAGGACACAGCAGGAGTCCCCACCTCCCCCAGGAGGCCTTTTGAGTCTGCTCCTGGTTGAGTCTGCCAGTTTTGACTCAGAGGGTGCCAAGTGTTGAGTGTTTCTCCATCTCCTCCGAGTTTTAACAGATTGAGGGGGCGGTACGTGGCAGGAGGCAAAGCCGTAGAGGACTTACTCTTCCCTGTTCCTCTAAGGCCCTGAGACAGGGGGTCAGCTGCTTATCTCCTCTGAGCCTCAGCGTTGCCTTCATCTAGAAGATGAGGCTGGTGAGGGATCCCAGCTAACTCACAGGCTGGACGGGCGATGAAGGACGGTGCATAGGTGAGGGCTAACCCCATCCTGGGGGTCAGGGGCTGGGGTGGGCCCCTGGCCCAGATGCAGCCACCTCCACCAGGAGGACAAATCTCTCATGGTCGAGACCCACGTTCTTCATCCTCTCCCCCTTGAGAGCTTGGGCTGGGCACCCGAGAGGACTCAGTGTGCGTTCGCCTCATGGTACTGGGATCACTCCTGTGACTGTCTGTCCCCCACAGATTGCACCCTCCTTGAGGATGGGGACCGGTCTTCTAATCTTCCTGTCCTCCGTGCCCAGCACGGAGCCTGGCACAGAATAGGTGCTCTGCTCTTGCTCGTGCATTTGATTCTGCGAGCATGCCCCAGCCTGGGTGGAGCCCTTAGAGATCATCTCATTAGAAACCTTATTCCTGTGCAGACGGGGAAACCGAGGCCAGAAACAGGGGGAGCATGCAGAGTGCATGTCGTAGCACCAGTTTTGGAGACAGACAGATCTGGGTTTGGATCCAGTTCTTCAAATTCCTGGCAGTGGGACCTTGGGCAAGTCATTTGTGTCTCCTAGCCTCAGTTTCCCTGCCTGTGAAATGGGGCTAATAATGCAGTTGTGCGGATAAGGGGAGATCACATCTGTGAAAGTGTGTGGACAGTGACCGGCATGTGTCAGGTTTCTGATAAAGGTACATTTTTTTCTCTTTGCCCACAGTCCTACACATCAGTGGCAGATCAGGGTGAGGGAGGTGGAGAACCGGGCCACCTGGTCCCCACTCAGCTTCCTTTCCACCCCTCTGATGAGGAGAGGTCGGCTGGTTTCCTTCTCAGCTGGCCCGGCCCAATCAGCCAATACCTGAGCCCAGCCTGCGCACCTTATCTGTGGGAGGGAGCTACCGGATCTTCCCAGGAGGTTCTCATCAATGCGGCTGCAGGTATCTTCCGCCAACGTCTAGATCTGGTTTCGACACCTTCTCTATGACACTGGCACCTGTACCACGTCTCGAGTCCCTTCCAGCTCAGAAACTCTGCTGTCTGAGATCAGGTCACCTTTCTCCCCAGGCCCCAGACTAACGGTCCCCTCCCTCCCTCTCAGACGATCCTTCACCTGCCTACCCGACAGCCCTGGGAGAAGAGAAGACACATGCCAGGGACCGCAGCGGGCCCAGCGTGTGCCCCGGCGGTGTGAGCCGTTCATGGAGAAGCGGCAACAGGCGGCAGGGGCGTGTGCTCTGCAGCCAGGCCGCCCGCTCCCCTCCCCGGCTGCGTAACTCCAGCTGGTTACTCTGTCCCCTCTCCGATGGGCACCAGAACCGCTACTTGGTCCCTTTGTACGTTAAAGTGCCAGCGCAGCGCTTTCTTCCCTTTTGGCTACCCCCGCCCTGAATTCGGCAGCCCCCACCGTGGGGAGGAGGCCCGTCCTCCTGGCGCAGTGCTCTCCGGCCGCCCCAGGCCCTGTCTGCACCAGCCGCCTCCCACGGTCTCCCTGTTCTGCCTCCCGGCTCTTCAGGGCAGGTCCTCGACGCCAAAACTCCCCAGCCTGGCGTCCTCCGTCCGCCTGCCCACGCACCTTCGTCACCCCTCCACCCGCCCACGTGTCACCTACTGTCCCTCCATCCCCCAGAATCATAACTGTCCTCAAACTTACGGAGCGTGCATGATGGGCCAGGCGCTGTTCACAGCGCTCATAGCGACTCATTTACCTCTCACGCCACCGCACGAGCGAGGTGTCCTTCCTACCGTCTGCGTTTGCAGAGGAAAACACTAAGACACAGAAATATTAAATGTCTTGCCCAAGGCCACGTGATTAGTGAGAGGGAGAGCTGGGATTCCATCCAAGCGCTGCGGTTCCCGCTGCCCCACGCTGCCTGGGCTCCCACCACTCACCTGCCTTCTCGCCCACCTGTGCACCCCTCTTTCCACGTGGCCCCGGATCCGTCCACCCGTCTGCCGACTGTCAGCCCCGTCAGCCCCCCTCCCCCGCTGGCCCTCCCATTGCACCCGTTTTTGCACTGACCACTGTGGCCACAATAGGGGCCACCGTCCTGCCCTCATTCATGTCACAGCCGGAGGACCAGCAGGAACCCAGGCGACGACCAGCTGTTGTGAAGGGCCCCCGGTGCTGCGGGAGCACAGCAGAGTCACCTGACCCAGGCTGGGTGCTCAGGTCTGCGTCCTGAAGGCGAGGAGTGCACAGAGAGGGCAAGCATCCCCACAGAGACAGGAGGAAGTGCGAAGCCTCGGCCTCAGGGGCGCCAAGGATTCCTACGGCTGAAGTCGGGACTCCAGAGGCTGAAGATGAGGCTGAGGGAGGCCAAGACCAAATGGCGCAGGGTGGCGGACTCGGGCCAGCTGTGATCGGCGGTGATGGGAGCCATGGAAGGGTTTTAAGCGGGGGAATGATGGGGCCACAGGGAGTCCGTGGGTCCAGAGCGCTGTGGCCACCGCAGGGAAAAGAAGGTCCGGGCCAGGGATGGGGAGGGAGGAGGGAGCAGGCCGCTGCAGTGGCCCAGCCCCAGCAGGACGAGGCCCGGACCCGACGATGGCCGTGGAAACGGGGAATTACAGGCAGGTTCAGGGCACGGCCTGGTTGGGCTTAGTGAGGGAGGGGATGTGGGCGCAGGGAGGTGCCCTCTCCGAGATGGTGCCTCACGTCCTGGAACTTCCCCTGGGGACCACCTTGTCGCTCTTACGCCCCCAGGCTTTTGCACAGGCCACTCACCGGGCCTGGGGGCCCTGGCTTTGGAGGCCACGTGAAGATGTTCAGCTCTAGCCAGCAGACAGCAGGGAGCCGCCGGCAGCACAGAAGAGTGGCGTGGTCAGACGTGGGTGTCAGAAGCACGCTGGTCCCAGCGAAGACTCAGGGACGGGGTTGTTCAGGGTGGGGTGGGAGTGGCCTGGGGGCGTGAGACTGGGCCTTGGGTCTGCCTTCCTCAGAGCACCCTTCCCCGACCCGCTCACCCCCAAACTAAGCCAGGTCTCTAATAACCAACCGCCCTGCTCTGGACTTTATCTGCGTGCCACGGACAGCAATTTGCAGCTTTATATTTACATAAATGATTAATTAATGTCTATATCTCCCTCTGAATTATAATATAAGCTCTACGAACACAGGGATATTACAATGTCATGATATCACCGGGGATACCATTGTATCCCCAGCATCTAGCATAGTCCCTGGCACATAGCAGGTGCTCAGTAAATGTCCAGTGCACGGTCCTGTCTGGAGCTTGGGCAGCACTAGAATAACTGGATGCAAAATCACAGGAAGACGGTACCAACGTGCAGAGTTTCCAGGCCAAGTTTAGCTTTAGATCAAAGCCCCAATTCCTCAACACCCACTTTGAGGAATATCCGCAGAAAAAAAATTGGGGGATATTTCTAAAATAGTTAATGGCTGAAAAAGACTGCCAGGCATCCCTGAGGCGATCTGGCAGGGCTCAGGGCTGCCCGTCTGGGAATTACTCATCCTCCTCGGGGCTCTCCCCTGGCGCAGAGCCCCGGCTGTTGAGTACACAGGGCCTGGACCCGAACCACGGACTAAATAAAAGCTGGAACAAGATGTACCGCGTTCCCAGCCCAACATATCTCAAAGTTTTCCATAACATACATGTTTTTTCTTTCTACTAAACTACAAAGTGAACAGGCTTTTCTCTTGAATTCCCAGTGAGCCCGATGACACTAGACGCCCGATGGAATGGAAAACGCGGCCCCAGAACAGACTGGGATCTGCCTGCCACATGGGCCACTTCGGAGTCACCTTGCTCTGGGAACTCAGATTTCTCGTCTGTGAATGCCGGATGCCAGCGTGCACTGAACACCAAACGCACTGGATAAAGCACACGCGTGGCCTCACGAGCCAAACCGTGTAGTTTCCAAAGGCTAGGAAACCGAAGCACCCATATAGCTTTCCAGTCTTTGTGGGTACACATGAATAGACGACTTTGTTCCGCCGAGGCCTCATTCTCTGCAAGCCCCCCCGGGAGTGTTTGATGGGCAGGACCCATCTTTTTTTGCCACAGGCTACGTCATAAGGCCCTGCCAATGGGCTGGCTGCTTTCTTGTGAAGCACTCGCCCCTCATCCAATCAGCTGACACTGAGGGTGCATGTGACACGTAGGCAGCCATGCTTTCTAGCTAGATATTGTGTCCATTTTCTAGACGAGCAAACTGAGGCACAGAGAGATGTTTAACCAGTGACATCATGCACTTGGCCTCGAAGCTGTACAAATTGGCACGTTCTTCCTGTAATCTTATATCCAATTATCTAAGTACTGTCCAAATTCCAGCCAGGATCATTGATTGGACATTCATGGAGCACCTACTATGTGCCAGGGACTATGCTAGATGCTAGAGATACAGTGATATCCCCAGTGATATCATGACATCACGACTCAAACCCTGGGCTTTAAATCATTTCTAAATGGTCTTGTTCATCTGTGTATCCCCAGGGCTTAGCAAAGTGCCCGGCGTATAATAAGCACTCTGTATGTGTTTGCTAAGTTGGAGTTTGAAAATAATAACACTTATTTTACGGGCTTATTGTGAAAATTAAATAAGTTAATGTGAGTGAAAGCATCTGGCATAAACCCCGGGGTTGAGAGGCAGTGAGTAAATATTGGTTTAATCCGTTCGTCGATCCATGCATCCATCCTCCCATATGGCGCGGGGCCGTTGCTCCTGGAATATGGGAAGAAGGCAAAGCCTGTCTTCTCGCCCTGAGCCGGCCCTCTGCGCTCTCAGCTTTAGAGAGCTGGTGCTTTTTCTTTCCCTCTTTTCCCTCTGCTCATGCCGAGTGCGTCTGCGACATCTCTTGGGGCCGGGGGAGTTGGTGCTTAAGGTAAGCCCCTCTCTGACCTGCCTCTCCAGGTCGCCTCCCGGCTTTTTTTTAGCCCCCAAACGCTCACACTCCAGCACAGTGGGCTGCCCAGGGCTCACTCTGCGCCCGCCGCTCCCCGTCCAGCCCACAAGGCCCCGCACGCAGGGGACTCTTGCACGGAGGCCTTTCTTCCAGCCAGAAGTCACCTCTCTCACTCACTGGCCCTGCCATGTCCCTGTGCCCCTCTTAAGGCACTTGATACTGGGGAGACGGATTGTTCTGAGAAGCCCGTGCCTGATGGGGTCTGCCTGCCTGGCTCAGCAGATCCGCCCCGGCTGTGTGTCCTGGGCAAGTCGCTTCACCTCTCTGAGCCCACATTTCCCATACGTAAGATCTGAGCTCCTCCCCACTTCACGGGACTGCTGTGAGAATTAAATTAAAGGATTAAATTAGAGCGAATCAGATATATTCGTCCCCTCTCACATCTCCCCAGCCCGATACTGTGCTATTGAATGTCGGAACTGAAAGGGACCTCAAGGAATGTCAGAGCCAGTGTCTTTCAAACATTTTGTTAGCTGAGCGAACCGCTTTTCCGCGGGGGTTGGCTGGGAACGATTCTGTTGGAGGTGGGGCTTAGAGCCCCGCCCACCCAGCCCCTCCCTCATCTCCCCAGAGACCCCCCCCTGGCAGGAAGACTTCCGCTTTCTCACCCAGATGGTGCCTTTGGGCTTTTTACTGGGGCAAGACTGGGAGACTCAGAACTGCAGAGGCGGGGGGATGGGGGTGGGACAAAGACCACAAGGGGGGGGACTCCACTTGGGGGAGGAGGGGAGAAGTTTCTTTTTTGGGTGGGGGATGAGATGAGAGGTGAGGAATCAGCCACTGGGAGACAAAAGGGATTTTAAAGAAGTGTGGCCCCAAAACCACCTGTCAACTTCACAGAGAGAGAAAAACAAGTGAAGAACTCGAAGGCTGTTTCTCCCCCACGTCAGGTTTATTGAGCTATAATTTACATGCAGCACAATTCACTTTCTAGGTGTACAGTTCAATGCATTTTGACAAACGCGTAGTCACGTAACCACGACTGCAGTCAACACACAAAACACATCGGGGACAGTCCCTCTTTCCCCTGCTGCCCCTGGCAGCCACCGATTCGCATTACAGATAATCCAACCTGTCCCGATTTAATTTCTGTCCCTATATGGTTTTGTCCGTTTCCAGAAAGCCACATAGGTGTGATGACACGGTTATGAGCCTTTTGCGTCTGGCTGCTTTCACCTGGGAGACACCCACGTGCTGCACGGGTCCCCCTTCGCCCTCTCGTTGCTGAGTAGCGTTCCTCCGTGCGCTGGTCCGCCACGATTTGTCTGTCTATTTACCGACGATGGACTCTTGCTTGGGTTGTTTCCAGTTTCTGGTTGTTATGAATGAGGCTGCTATGAACATTCTTGTGAAAGTCTTTGTGTGGACACATATTTTCATTTCTCTTGCATAAATATCTCAGAGTGCAATCGTTATGTCAGATGATACTGTCTGTTTATAAGACACTGCCAAGCTGGAGTTACTTTTTGGTTAGTGAACTGTATTCCTTTGACTGTGACCTTGTAAGACCGAGCCACGTGGCTCACAGCTTTGTAACAGTTGCTTAGTACTTTGGTTGAATGAATTATAACTTAGTCCATTGTCTCTCCTAGGGTCATTTGCATTTTAACCACAAGTCAACTGTTCCATTCAACACTCGCCAAACCTCAAGTCAAAGTATTGGCTTCTTCCGTGAGGAACGTTTTGCATAAGCGAGTAGGTAGGAGAGCTCGTCCCAGGCAGGGTGAGCTGGGAATGCCACGTGGGGTACCAGTGAACCACGGGTTTGCCTGCAGCTGCAGGTAGATGGATCCCCTAAGTTCTCTGACAAGCAGGGTTCTTCCAGGGAGGGGACCAGTGAGGACACAGTCTCAGCGGGAAGAGGGCTGCTAAGTGGTCCTCCCCTAAAATTGTCCCTTGTTGTTTCTGTTCAGGTCCCACATTCTCTTTCTTGGACTCCACCTCTGCCACCGCGGGCAAAGCAACCATCTTTTAGACAAAGGAGGGCTGCAGGAGAGCTCTCCCGGGAGACGTCCCTCCTGTCTCAGACTCTCCCATTCAGACAAGGGCAGGCTCAGGACAGACAGGGGCTGTCGAGGGAGCTCAGTTTTACTTCACGCGTGTTCACGCCGCCCCCACAGTCCAAGCTCCCACCTCCTGGCAGGTGCCTCCCTGACCTGCTGACTTCTGCTCTCAGCCCGGCTGGTGTCCTCCCCGCAGCAGCCAGAGGAACCGCTGTATCTTTAAGGTTTTGATTGACTGATTGACTTAAATTGGTAAAAAACATGGCTCAAAATTAAAAAGGTACAAGAAGATATGCAGAGAAAAGTCTCCTTCCCATCTCTTTTTTTTTTTTTTGAGACGGAGTCTCACTCTGCTGCCCGGGCTAGAGTGAGTGCCATGGCGTCAGCCTAGCTCACAGCAACCTCAAACTCCCAGGCTCAAGTGATCCTTCTGCCTCCCGAGTAGCTGGGACCACAGGCATGTGCCACCATGCCCGGCTAATTTTTTCTATATATTTTTAGTTGTCCAATTAATTTCTTTCTAATTTTAGTAGAGACGGGATCTCACTCTTGCTCAGGCTGGTCTTGAACTCCTGAGCTCAAACGATCCGTCCGCTTCGGCCTCCCAGAGTGCTAGGATTACAGGCGTGAGCCACCGTGCCCGGCCAAGACTTCCTTATCTTAAATTAAAAAATTCCAAGCCTTTAGACAAAACTTCATTTCTTTAACCAAGTACACGTTAAAGAGTCTTTAAACCTACCTATAACCTGTAAGGCCCCGCTTTGAGATGTCCCACCTTTTCAGGCCAAACCAATGTATGCCTTCCATGTACTGATTTATGACTTTGCCTGTAATTCCTGTCTCCCTAAAAAGTGTAAAACCAAACTGCAATCCAGTCACAGCGAGTCCACTCGCTCAAGGTTTCTTGGGTGTGGCTCCGGGCCATGGTCCCCAAATTTGGCTCAGAATAAACCTCTTTAAATTATTTTAAAGAGTTTGGCATCTTTTCTGCTGACAACCACAATCAGGATACAGAACATTTCCATCACCCCCAAAAACTCCTTCACGCTACTCTTTTGTAGCTACCTCCACCCACACCCCTAAATTCTGGCACCCTCTAATCTGTTCTCCTTCACTACAGTTCAGTCTTTCTGAGGATGTCACATAAATGGAATCACATAGTATATAACCTTTGAGACTGACTTCTTTCAGTCAGCCTAATGTGCTTGAGATTCGTCCAAGTTGTTGCAAATATCAATAAGTTGTTCCCTTTTCATTGCTGAGTGTGTATTGCATGAATGCACCACAATTTGTTTATTCATTCAGCCACTGTAGGACATCTGGATTGTTTGTAGTTTGGGGCAAATATAAATAGAGCTACTAAAAATATTTGTGTACAAATTTCTATGTGAACATGTTTTCATTTACATAGAGTAGAAAATATTTGTTACCATGAGAGGAAATCATTGCAATATAACTTGACAAAGGATGTATGTACAGAATTATAACAAACTCTTACAGTTCAACAATAAAACAACCCAATTTCTTAAATTGCCAAAACACTAGAACAGATACTTCACAAAGAAGATATACACATAGCCAATAAGATGTTCAACATCATTAGTCGTCACAGAAATGCAAATTAAAGCCACAATATGATACCACTACATGCCCATTACAATGACTAAAATTAAAAAGACTGGCTAAGTGTTAGTAAGGATGTGGAACAACTAGAATTCTCATATGTTGCTAGTGGGAGTATAAAATGGTACAACTGCTTGGAAAAGCAGTTTGGCAGTTTCTTATAAAGTTCAATATTTACTTACTATATGACCCAGTAATTTCACTCCTAAGTACTTTACCCATAAGAAAACAAATGTGCATGTCTACAAAAATACTTACATGCAAATGCAAATGTTCATAGTAACTTTATTTATAATAGCAAAACTTGAAACTGTGACCAAAAGCTCGGCACATGTCCTTGAGGCCGCATCAGAAGAATGAGAACAAGTGATCTGAGGAGAAGGAAAGAGAAGTTTATTTATTTGCCAGCAAATGAGGAGGATGGAGACGTCTGTCTATAATGCCATTGTCCTAATAAAGCAGAAATACAGAGCTTTTAAAGGGAGGCCATTCAGCTTCAGGCAATTGCTGTTCAACTACAGTTGATGGCCCTGATCCTTTCATCTCCAGAACCTGCTGGGAACTCTGCCACCTGGACCTCCACCTAGATGGCTGTGCTGAGCCATCCCCTGCAGTGCAAAGAACAGTAGACACTCCGCTGGCCTGAGTCAGGGATGCAGGCTCCAGTTCCCAAAAAGAGTGGGGGAAGCTTCATTTTAAATATCAGATACCTTTCTCCAGCAATTGAAACAGTTTCAACTTTGCATTTATTTGTATGATTATTTGATTAATATCCTTCTTTAACTGTAGGATATAAATTCCAGAAGACCAAGCCCCATGTCTATTTTTGCTTACTATCCCAGTGAGCACATAATAGATATCAACACATGTATGTGGAAGAAAGACACTAGCAAACCATTGGCAAAAAAGAGATACCAAACACTGAGTCAATGGTTTAAAAAAAAATCACTATGGTTTTTCAGCTGAATACAAAATACAGAACCATAATTGGTAGTTCTTTAACTTGACAGTTTTCAAAAGAAAAAAAAACAGTTTAATTCCTGGTGGTAGGCGTAGATGGGATGATAATTTATATCATAAGGCTACTTGGAAATAATTAGATGCAAACAAAATTTATAATGTAAATGGAGAAAACAGAAGCTATATCTTTTTGTTACTTTTAGCATTTATTTATATATAAGACTTATAGTTTTGATCGTGTACTATTTACTGCTGTTCCTAGGGACCAAGCTCGGTATGAGTTTTAATTATGAAAGGAAAAAGAACCGGTTAGTATTCTTGCATAATATTTCATAGTTTTAACTACAATGTTTTGTTTCCAACTCAAATTCGGAATACACTTACTTCAGACTCCAGTGGACTTTCCAGTCATAATTGCAAAGAGCCATGCCTTTCCTTATTTTTTGTGCAAGTTATTTCCCCCCTTTTCTCTGCTTCTTTTCTGACCTACATTCTGGGAAATAAAATTTTAAAAGTATAAATGGCAAGGTCCTGTATATTATTTCTAACCACTTCCCTAATTTTCCAGGTTATTCTGAATTTTAATCCTAGCTTTCAAACTAGTAAAAATAAGCTTCCCAATCCCTTCATCCCATTGGAAGCTTTGTCTTTACCTGAATTACGCTCTTCTGTGACAACCTAGTATCTATCCTCTGCCTAAACCCTGATTAACTCCTGTCCTCCCCAAAAGTACACTGTGATTAACTCTACGGAATGCTAATTGCTTCTTTACTATGCATATTTACACGCTCAGTTTGATGTTGTTTTACAAAGGTTCTTAAAGTGTTTTTCAAATACATGTTTTGGTCACTCTTAAATAAAAGTACTTAGTCTTCAAATTTTCTGTTTTATTTTTTTTGTCCTCTATTCAAACCAGTACCAGAAAACATTACAGAAATGTTAAGTGACTATGCCATCTGTATTTTGAAACTCAAAATTAAAAAAAAAAAATGAAGTGCTCAAGTTTATCTCAGCCTCAGAGTCACTTGCCTATGTGTCAAGTAAGGTGAGGAGGGGTAGAAGGGCCTTACAGGCTGAAGTCCATGAAGAAGGTGATAGTTTGGGAGAATCAGAAGTCTCAAGTAAGGAGTTGTCAGTTGGAGTCAAACGGTGGGGTTCCAAGAATGTCAGGCTAAGAAACCTTCTAATAAAAACAGGGTGCTTTTGGCAAATTTCTATGTTAGAGTGAACACATTGCACTAGATGGGAAAGAGAAAGGGAAGGAGAAAAAGAGGTGAATTGGCAGGGAGAGAAACAGTCTCTCTTTAGACTCTCCCCCCAATTTCATGGACCTTCTCCCCCAAAAAACACACACCAACTTCCTATTTTTCTTCTTTTCTGACATTATTGCAATCCCTTGACTTTCCCATCCCTCAGATTCTTTAGGATCCTTTCAGAAGTAATAATCCTCCAATCTCGGAGAAGGCTGAAAGACAGAATTCTAGTCGATGCCAGGGACGCTCAGAAGAAAAAAACAGAAAACTGGGAAGCTTAACAGGGCCTCATCTGGTCCAATTTCTTCCCATCGGGCATTCATTCATTCATTCATAAATATCTTTTGTGTACCTACTATGTTGGGTAGTACTAGGTTTAAAATAAGGAGTAAAAATATAGTCTCTGGCCTCACAGCAAAAAAGGCAACCGACTTGCCAAAGACACAGCCAAAAATTCTGTGGCCAAACGGGGTGTTGAACATAACTGTTTCCCTGGGGTCGCCCTCTTTCCTTCTCCCCATTACTGGAAGTTGCGGGTCACAAGGAATTCAAGTGCCTCGAGGACTTGGCGGGCCAAAGGGTCCCCGCTACGCCTGCCGCCTAACTACAAAATGCTACAAAGAATAAGGGCCAGACTGGTGCTGGGGAGTCCGAGAACGGGCACTGGAGGCCTGAGAGCCGGATCCTGTGAGTTCGGAACACAACAAAGGAGGACACGTAGGCCGGGTGTCCTTTCACGAAGGAAGATTGCCCCTCTGCAGCCACCGTAGCCAAGGCGGACGTGCAGCCCAGCCGCGTTTATTCTCGGGACTCCGACGGAGAAATTTGGCATGGCTGACGGCGCGAGTCGGGAGGCCCACCTCTGCTCGGAGCAGTTTGGCTCCGGGGCCGCACGGGGCTGCCGCGCGGCCGCCGACGGGAGCCTGCAGTGGGAGGCCCGGGGGTGGAGCTGGTGGGGGTTCTCGGGGGCCTTCCCGGTGAGACCCGAAGGCCGAGATGAGGGCGGCGCGGGGGCTCCAGGGACGTCGTCACCACCTCTCTCCGGTCTCCAGGCAGTGTTCCTGCCGCAGGGCTTCCCTGATAGCGTCAGCCCGGACTATCTGCCCTACCAGCTGTGGGATTCCGTGCAGGTCAGCCGGGCCGTCTGGGGCCGGGGGCGGCATATGTCTGGGGGTAAGGGAACACTGCAGGCTACGTCTCTCTCCATTTATAGACGGAAGACTGAGGCCCAGAGCGGGGCTCCGACATGTGCCGGATCAAACACCAAGAAGGAGAGCCGATAATAGAACGTAGACCTCCATGCTCCTGCGCCCACTCCTTACCCCCACTTCTTTCCTTCTCCAGGCCTTCGCTTCCAGCCTCTCGGGCTCCCTGGCCACCCAAGCAGTCTTGCTGGGCATAGGGGTGGGGGACGCAAAAGCCTCTGTTTCAGCTGCCACGGCCACCTGGCTTGTGAAAGGTGAGCTAGACCGGGGGAGTCACATCTGTTGCTGCTCTGAGCCCTGCCCCCTCTGGGCTCTGATGTGTGTTTACTTACGGACTCTGCCTGATTAGGTAGAATACAAGCGAGTCTCCCCAGTGCCTAGAGCAGTGTTTCTGTATCCCGGTCTTATCGCCCGCAACTGAAATACCCTCATTCCCACACACCATTCCCTATACAAACTTCACAGTCCCTAAATCATCTGGATCCCAAATCCATAAGTTAACCATCCCCTCCGCCTTTATCTTTTATCCCTAGTTTCTTTGTGGAAGACCGCATGGAAATGCTATTTATTGAATAAAACTGGCAGCTACCCAGGGTAGGGGAAGTTGGTTAGTTCCAGGAAAAAAGTAGTTCCTGAGTAGGAGAGAGGAGATTCTGGAAAGGATGAAAGGTGTTCTGTACCCTCTGGGATACTAGATGATGCCATAAATAATACAGTGACCATCTGCTGAGTGTGTACAGCTTTTTGAAAAACCATTAAGAAAAAAAGATATGATTTGTTACCATGCCACCTAGAGAGTGACACAGAGAAAAGGGAAACTGCTGTGTTCCACATCAGGAGGGCCCATGGTTCTTGCCACTGTCCTTTGTCTTTCACTACTGTTCCCAGTGGATATTTAAATCAGACCCAAGGAGAGGTTCATTTCACTCCCAGTATCACTTGGCCACATCTCTGATGAGTGTCCCTGAATCTTTTGGAGAATCAAGAGCCTACTGCTCACACCTTTAACCTTTGCCATTAAGGCAGCAAAGTGGCCAGATATGACTCAACTGTGGAAAGAAGCTTTGGCTGACGGTGCATGTTAGTGGAGAGGTGGTGGTGATCTGTGGCTTCTTGTCCTGGTTGTCTCTTCTTTTAGTAATAATAATGGTTCATGCAAACAGTACTTATTACATGGCAGTCCTTTATATGTATTGACTCAGTCTTCGCAGTATCTCTGAGATAGGTATTGCCATTATCCCCATTTTATCAATGAGGAAACTGAGGCATAGTAACTTTCCCAAGGGCACACATCCAGTAGGTAGTAGAGTGTAGATTGGAACCCATGTGATTTAGCTTCAGAGACCATTTTCATACCACGCACTGTGCTTAATTTGGATCCTTATCATTGCCCTCTTGTTGGCTGAGTTTTTTTTTGTTTTTTTTTTTTTTTGAGACAGAGTCTCACACTCTTGCCTGGAGCGAGTGCCGTGGCGTCAGCCAAGCTACCAGCAACACAAAATACATGACACAAGCAATCCAACTGTCTCAGCCTCCCAAGTAGCTGGGACTACAGGCATGTGCCACCATGCCCGGCTAATGAATTATTCTTGATTTTGGACAGGGTCCCAAAACAGTCATTTAGAGTCAAAGCTGGTAATCTTTACAGGCCAAGCAGAAAAGGACTGCCATTGACGAAAAATAAGGGTCACTACAAAGTGATGACATTCTGTGTGGCTCAGAATCTGTCTTTGTAGGCAGATCCGGAGGCACAGTTCTTTTTGAGTCCTCGCGCATTGTTTTTTAAAATGTGCGCAGCCTCCTGAAATGATTATTTTAGTTGGCTATATGTGTTTGGGTAGGTTTGATTTTAGAAGTCCTACTGCTCTATAATGACCTCATGTTCTAACATGGAAATGAGGGGCAAAGCATTGTGGAAGGGGAGTTACAAAAGTTGTTCACATGAGTCTTATTTATAGTAGTCAAACATTGATTTATAACAAAAATTTACACAGTAACAAAAAGTGTCTAGAATAGAAAATTGACTGAGCAACATGGTGTCGTGCTATGTACCCATTAAGATGACAGGCACATGCCCGTTTCATGGAAAAGTGTATATAAAATAATTTTAAGTGAAAAAGATGAATACAAAAGAGTGAATGTACACAAAAGGATTTCATGAAAATTAATGTTTCTCAATGCCACAGCCCATTTCAAGCTGACAAAATAGTCGTTGGTTTTTTTTTTTTTTTTTTTGTCTTCATAGTTGCTCAAATTCATAATGAAATAGAAGAAGGTTCGTGTCTTGGAAGCAGCGCTAACTTCTCACTTCTTCCTGAGCCAGGTCTTTAAACAATGTCATTTCATTATTTTCCTGTAGGATAAATCTTAGGAAATCAGCATCTCTCTCTTCAAACATAAAAAAACCCTTTTGAAATCAGTGGATCAATAAACAGTTCCTGCTTTCCACACAGCTCAAAGGGTGGAGCCCCCAACCCGCGAGGGGAAGAAGGAAGTTAAAAGATGTTAAATACTCGGGCCGGCTACCCTGGTCAGGCTGGCTGTCTGGCTGCACAGTCAACATGAAGGCTCTCTTCCTTCTGGGACTCGTCCTCCTGTCCCTCACGGTCCAGGGCAAAATCTATGAAAGGTGTGAGTTCGCCAGAACCCTGAAAAGATCGGGAATGGATGGCTACAGAGGAATTAGCCTGGCGAACTGTAAGTCTGCGCGCTCCTTCATACTTCCAGAGAGTTAGCCAAGCGTTGAACAGACAATGTGAGAGAAGGAATAGGAAGAAGGGGCTCTGAGTGAAGAGACGTTTTTATTTCTTTGTGGGTTTGTGCACAAATGGTTGAAGATATCAGTTTGGTCCTTTATACTCAGAGATACCAGATGAAGGAATGAGGGCACGGCAGGGGAAAATTCTACGCTATTCTAAGTAAAACAGGACCGGTTGTACTGTTCTAGGGCCACTGAGTCTGCCCATTGCCTCAGACCCCAGGGCGCACACGGGCTGGCTGAAAGATGCCTTGAGGACCTGGCAGGGCTCCATCGGAGTCCTTGGGACTTAACGCCAGTTATTTCTCATTTAAAACTTGAGCTCTGAGAGCCTAGGGCAATACGGTATTTTTCTTTTTTTTAAATTTCCCTGCCACGACATGGGATTTTTTTTTTTTTTTTTTTTTTTTTTGAGACAGAGTCTCACTCTTTTGCCCAGGCTGGAGTGAGTGCCATGGCGTCTGCCTAGCTCACAGCAACCTCACATTCCTGGGCTCAAGCAATCCTTCTGCCTCAGCCTCCCGAGTAGCTGGGACTGCAGGCATGCGCCACCATGCCCGGCTAATTTTTTCTATATATTTTTAGTTGTCCA
>CAUYSK010119392.1:0-16117 GCA_963575035.1 Avahi laniger
CTTGAGCCCAGGAGTTTGAGGTTGCTGTGAGCTAGGCTGACGCCACGGCACTCACTCTAGCCCGGGCAAAAGAGTGAGACTCTGTCTCAAAAAAAAATAAAAAGAGCATCAGTGAGCTGTGGGACAATTACAAGCAACCTAACATACTGATAATTGGAGAGCCTGAAAGGATGTGAGTGGGAGAGACAGAAATTATATGTAAAGAAATAAGCCAGGCCGGGCGCCGTGGCTCATGCCTGTAATCTCAGCACTCTGGGAGGCCGAGGCAGGAGGATCGCTTGAGCCCAAGAGTTTCAGGTTGCTGTGAGCTAGACTGATGCCACGGCACTCTAGCCAGGGCAACAAAGCCAGATTCTATCTCAAAAAAAAAAAGATACAATAGCCAAAAATTTCCCAAACAATGAAAATTATAAATCCACAGATCCAAGATATTCAATGATCCCAGGCACAGGAAAGATGAAAAAAAAAAAAAACTACACAAAAGCACATCATTATAAAATTGCTTAAAACCAACAGTAAAGAGAAAATCTTAAAAATAGCCAGAGTAAAAAGACATGTTATATACAGAGGAACAAAAATAAGCGTGACATCGTGTTTCTCATGGGAAACGATATAAATAAGGAGACAGTGGAGCAACATCTTTAAAGTGCTGACAGCAAAGGACAGTCAACCTAGACTTCTTTATTCAGCAAAAATATCTTTCAAAAATAAAGGTGAAATAAAGACACTTTCAGACATACAAAATATGAAAGAGTTCACCACCAGCAGATTCACACTACAAGAAATGTGAAAGGAAGTCATTCAGATAGGTGAGATACCGGATGAAAATCTGAATCTAACAAAGTATTGAAAACCACTAAAAATAGTTAACTGCATGTGTACATATATATAATTTTTTTATTTAAATATATTTAAAAGATAATTGACTGTTATACCAATATAATAATACATTGTGAGGTTTACAATATATATAAAATAAATTGCATGACTATGGTATATAGGCCAGGAGAGGAGATATGGAAGTTTGCTACTGTAAAGTTCTTATACATGAAGTCTTGCAACATCATTGAGGTTTTACTGTGATAAATTGAGATATACGGTCATCCCTCAGTATCCATTGGTTTCAAGATACAAAATTTCCAGAATTTTTTTTCCAGATATAAAATTTGCAGGAGCTCAAGTCTCTTATATAAAATGGCATAGTATTTGCATATAGCTTATGTACATCCTCCCATATACTTTAAATCATCTCTAGATTACTTAAAATACCTAATACAATGTAAATGTCATGTAAATAGTTGTTATACTGTATTGGTTTTTTAATTTGTATTTTTTGTTGTTTTTATTTTTTTTAAGAATATTTTTGATAAGCGGTTGGTTGAATCCACAGATATAGAACCTATGGATATGGAGTGCTGGCTGTGTACTATAAACCCTAAAGCAACTACTAAAATCACCAAGAGTTTTACTTAGTAAGCAACAAAAGTGATAAAATGGAATTAAAAAATATTTGTTAATCCAAAAGAAGTCCAAAACGGTAAAAAGGGGACAAAGAATAGATGAGACAAATAGAAAGCAAATAGCAAGATGATAGACCTAACCACATCAAGAATCACATTAAGGGCAGGTGCAGTGGCTCGTGGCTGTAATCCCAGCACTTTGGGAGGCTGAGGCGGGAGGACTGCTTGAGGCCAGGAGTTCAAAACCAGCCTGGGCAGCGTAGTGAGATCCAGTATCTACAAAAGATAAGAAAAATTAGCCAGGCATGGTGGCACACATCTGTTGTCCCAGCTCCTCAGGAGGCTGAGGCAGAAGGATTGCTTGAGCCCAGGGGTTCAAGGCTGCAGTGAGCTATGATTGTGCCATTGTATTCTAGTCTATGTGACAGAATGACACCGTCTCAAAAAAAAAAAAAAAAAAAAAGAAGAAGAATCACATTAGTCGTAAATAATCTAAACTCCCAATTCAAAAGCACAGATTATCAGCCTGGATAAAAAAGTAAGACCCAACTCTGTGCTGCCTGCATGAAATACAATTAAAATATAAAGACACAAATGAGTTAATGGTAAAAGTATAAGAAACAAGTACGATGCTAATGCTATTCAAAATAAAGCTTGAGTGGCTATCTTAATATCAGGCAAAATGTATTTCACAGCAAAAGATATTACTAGAGGTTAAAGAACTAATTTCAAAATGATAAAGAGGTTAAGCAATCAAGAGGACATAAAAATCCTAAACATTTATGTACCTAATAATAGTGCTTCAAAATACATAAAGCAAAAACTGATGGAATTATTCTGAGAAATACATAAATCCAATATTATAGTCAGGCATTTCAATACCACTCTCTCAATAATTGATAGAACAGGTAGATAGAAAAACAGTAAGGATATAGAATATTTGAATAACACTATCGACCAACTTGATCTGATTGATCTTTCTAGAACACCCAAACCCACAACAGCAGGATACACAGTATCCCCAAGTTCATGTAGAACATTTACCTAGCCAGAGAAAAAAGACATATTATGCACAAAGAAACAAAAATAAGCATGACATCATACTTATGGGCCATAAAACAAGTTTTAATACATTTTGAAGGATTCAAATCATATCATACAAAGTATATTCTTTGCCCAAAATGGCATTAAATTAGAAATCAATAACAAAAAGATCTCTGGAAAAATCCCCAAGTATTCGGAAACTAAATAACACACTTCTCAATAATCCATAGATGAAGAGAGAAATTTAAAGGAAAATTAGAAATATTTTGAATTGAACAGAAATGAAAAAATAACATATCAGAATTTGTGAGATGCCACTAAAGCAGTATTTAGAGGGACATTTACAACAATAAAACCTATATTAGAAAAGAAAGGTCTCAAATCAATGAACTCAGCTTCCACCTTAAGAAACTAGGAAAAAAGGTGGGTACATAACGGGAGGTTGCTGGGTGGGTATAATGTTGCTTCAGTGATGCATGCACTGAAGGCCCTGATTTTACTGCAATGCAGTATATCAGTGTAGCAAAATTGCACTTATACCCCATGAATACATACAAATAAAAAATAAATGGAAAAAAAGAGACTAGAAAAAAGAAGAACAAATTAAACCCAAAGTAAGCAAAAAGAAAGGAAATAATAAAGATCAAAGTGACGATCAGTGAAATAGAAAATGGAAAAATAATAGAAAAAGATTAATAAAACCAGAAACTGGTTCTTTTGAGAAAAATCAATAAAATTGACAAACCTCTAACCAGGGGAAAAAAGAGAGAAGATATAAATTGCCAACATTAGGAATAAGAGGGATGACATCACTACAGATTTTATGATACTACAAGAATAATAAGGGAATGTTAGGAACAATTTTATGACAATAAATTCAATAACACAGATGAAATGGACAAATTCCTTGAAAGACACAAATTACAAAAGCTTACACAAGAAGAAATAGATAACCTGCATAGTCTTATATCTATTAAATATATTGAAAATATGGTTAAAAATCTTTCTTCAAAGAAAACTTCAGCCCCAGAAAACTTCATTGATAAATTCCATCAAACATTTAAGGCAGAAATGATACCAATTCAAAACAAACTCTTCTCAAAAAATCAAAGGAAATGGATTATCTGCTAACTCATTCTATGAGACCAGCATTACCTTGATAATAAAATCAGACAAAGACATTACAAGAGAAGAAAAGTTCAAACCAATATCCCTCATGAAATAAATACAAAATTTCTTTCTTAATAAAACTTTCATATTTTGAATCCAACAATATGTTAAAATGATAATGCATCATGACTAAGTGGGGTTTATCCCAGGGATGCATGGAGAATTTAACATTTGAATATTAACCAACGTAATTTACCGTGTTAACAAACAAAAGATAAAAACCATATAATTATCACAATAGATGCAGTTTTATGTTGACAAAATCCAACATTTTTTTCCTGATAAAAACTCTTAACAAACTAAGAGAAGAAGGGAACTCCTCAAACTGATAAAGGGCATCTACGAAAAACCCACATCTGTTGTACTTAGTGATAAAAGACTGAATACTTTCTCCTTCAGACTGAGAAAAAGACAGGCATGTCCACTCTTACCACATCCCTGTTATGTACTGGAGGTTCTAGCCAGTGCAGTAAGGCTAGAAAATGAAATAAGAGGTGTCCCTGTTAGAACAGAAGAAGTACAGTCATATCCCACATAAATGATACTGTCAATGACAACATATACAATTATTGTCCCATAAGAACATATTTTTACTGTACCTTTTCTATATTTAGATATGTTTAGATACACAAATACCATTGTGTTACAGTATTCAGTACAGTAATATGCTATACAGGTTTGTAGCCTGGGAGCAATAGGTTATACCCTAGAGTCTAGGTATGTAGTAGGCTGTACCATCTAGGTTTGTGTAAGTATGTTCTATGATATTCAAGCAAGGACAAAATCAACTCACCAGACATTTGTCAGAACATAGCCCTGTTGTTAATGACACATGACTATAAAACTGTCTTTATTCACAGACCACATGATTGTCTTTGTAGAAAATCCAATAAAATCTATAAAAAAGCTGCTAGAACTAATAAGTGAGTTTAGCAACATTACAGGATACAAGAACAATAAACAAATATCAATTGTATTTCTATATGCCAGCAATCAACTATCAGAAATTAAAATGTAAAAATAATAGCATTTATAATATCATAAAAATGTGAAATATTTAGGGATAAATCTGAGAAAAAGCATGAAAGAACTCTACCCTGAAAACTAGAAAGCATTGCTGAGTGAAAGCAAAGAAGACCTAGATAAGAGAGCTCACTCTTGTTTATGGGTTGGAAGACTCAATATTGTTAAGATGTCAGTTCACGCCACATTGACCTGTAGATTCAACGCAATCCCGTCAAAATCCCAGAAGCCTTTTTTTGTAGAAATTGACAAGCTAATTCTAAAATTCAAATGGAAATGCAAAGGACTTAAAATAACCAAAACAACTCTGAAAAAGAAAAAAATTGGAAAGCTAACATTATCTCACTTCAAGAATTATGAAGCAACAATAATCAAAATGGCATTGTATTTGTCTAAATATACAGAAATAGATCAATGGAACACAATAGAAAGTCTAGAAATAAACCTACACATGTATGTACGACTGGCTTTTTAACAAAGGCACAATGACAATATAGTGAAGAAAGGATGGCCTTTTCAACAAATGGTGCTGGAACAATTGGATATCTATATGCAAAAACATGACCTTTGATCTATATCCCACACCACATACAAAAATTAACTCAAATGGGTCATAGACCTAAATGTTAAACCTAAAACTATAAAATTTCTAGAAGAAAACATGAGAAAAATATTTGTGACCTGGGTTAGACAATGATTTCTTAGTTACAACTAACTTTGATCAAAAGTATAATCCATAAAAAAACAAATTGATAAATTAGACTTCATTAAATTAAAATTTTATGCTCCTCAGAAAACACTGTTAAAAAATGAAAGAGACAAGCTGCAGCCTGGGAGAAAACCTTTGCAAAGCGTATAAAGGAATTGTGTCCAGAATAAATAAAGACCTTTAGGCTGGGCACATTGGTCTATAATCCTAGTACTTTTTTTTTTTTTCTTATTTTTGAAACAGGGTCTCACTCTATTGCCCGGACTAGAGTGCAGTGGTATCATCGTAGTTCACTGTAACCTCAAACTCCTGGGCTCAAGCGATGCTCCTGCCTCAGATTCCTAAGTAGCTGGCACTGTAGGTATGGGCCCCATGCCTGGCTAATTGTTTTTTAAATTTTTTAATGTTTTTGTAGAGATGGGAGTTTCACTATGTTGCTCAGGCTGGTCTCAAACTCCTGGCCTCAAGCAATCCTCCCACGTCAGCCTCCCAAAGTGCTAGGATTACAAATGTGAGCCACCGCACCTGCCCCCAGCTTTAACACGGGAAGAGATATATGAATGGTGATTAAGCGCCATGAAAAGATGCTCAACACCATTAATTATTAGGAAAATGCAAATTTAATAATAAGAGATACCACTACATGCTTAATAGAATGGCTAAAATTAAGTCTATATCAAGCATCGGTGAAGATGTTGAAGAAGTAGAACTCTAATACACAGCTGAGAACATAAAATAATAAAGCTACTTAGGGAGAGAGTTTGGCAGTTTCTTAAAAAGTTAAACATACATCCACCATATGGTCTAGGCATTTCATTCCTAGGTATTTACCCAAGAAAAAAGAAAATATATTTCCATACAAACACTTGTACATAATGTTCATAGCAACTTTTTTTATGATAGCCAAAAATCGGAAACAACCCAAATGTCTGTAACAGGTGAATGGATACATAAATTATTATATCCATACAATGTAATACTATTCATCAATACACAGAAATGAGCAATTAATACTCATAATACTGTGACTAAATCACAAAATAAATCTGATGAAAGGAACCAGACTCCTCCCCCCAGTAATCCTCTATGATTCTATTTATATAAAACTGTAGAAATTACAAAGTAATCTATAGTGACGGAAAGTAGATCAGTGATTCCTGGGGGATAGGGAAGGAAGGGGGGGCGCAGGAGGAAGGAAATACAAAGAGGTTCAAGGAAACTTGGGATGATAAATATGTTCACTATTTTGATTGTGCTGATGGTTTTGTGGGTATGTACATGTGTCAAAACATACCAAATTGTGGACTTTAATATGTACAGTTTATTGTCAGTTATACCTCAGTAAAGCTATTTTTAAAAATCAACAGCATAAGAACAGGTTAGGAAGATATCTGATTTAACATTAGTTTTAGAGGGTAAATATGTTCATATTTTATGATAATTAAATGCTAGTTCAGTTGAATCAAAAGTAAAACAAAGCTGACATAAATAAGGCAGGCTCAGAGTGCAGTGACAGGAATCTGATGTCTGCACTGGAAGGACATTAATTGCAGTTTGAATGTGAACAGAGGTCCAGTGTACTTTATTCAGGAAAGCAGCACATTATCAAGTCTACATTTTGTGCAGGTGTCAGGGGCAAAAAGAGACCGAAGGCCTTGGTCATCTGGAAAACACTTAAGATTTAGCAAAACATTTATTGATTATCTACTATGTTCTAGGCACTGTGCTGAATATGTTCGTTGTTACTGTGAGGTTTTAGCACCATTTTGCAGATTATGAAACAGTATAGGGAAGGTTAGTATTTAGCAAAATAAGAGCCTAGTGAGTGGTAAAATCAGGGTTCAAACACTTTCTACTCACTGCTTAATTGGCTCCTTTTATTTAGAAAGGACTTCCCCCTCCACCCCAGTGATTTTGGGCCAACAGAGTTATTGAACTATTGTATAAAAAGGATAAGGAGACTATTTTGGCGTTTTTTTCATTTCTTTAGCCATGATGTGACAGTCATTGTCCCAGGAGCTGGGAATGCCCTCACGGAGCTCATGACCTAGTGGGAGAAACAAGAAGTTGCTACCACAACATAGAGAGCAGAGCTGTGACTTGCTCAAGGAACTTTCCAAGTCTGTGAATCCTCCGGTGCTTACAAGTTCCTCCTTTAGGTGGACATGAAATCACCAGTAGAGAGAATGAGTGAGGTGCAGATGCTGAGCGATCAGCTACTCACTGTCTAAGCACCAGGTTCTGCACAGTAGCCTCACCGCCCCGTGGTTCAGATTCGTGTCGGAGCAAGATGACAGGGGATCACGTTCTGGACATTTGGGGCTGCTCCCAAATAATCAAAACCACTCGTGTTAAATGCTAAATGTGCAAATGCCACCATACATGATAAATTCAAGAATGGAAGCATGTGCAGGACGGTAGAGATTAGGGAATGACACAATAGGATTTACATTTAGGAAAGTTCGCTCTGATCTTATCTAAGGATTGTCTATGCTTTCTGATTTTTTCTGTAATTTACATGTTAATGAAATAGGAAAAATACAGAAATAAATTTTGAAAAATTAAAAATAAAACGACGGACTCTAATCAGATTGTTTTCAGATAAATAAAATGGTTGGAGAACACCAATACTTTAGTTGACAGAGGAAAGTTTCTACAAGGACAGTACTTGTCTTGTTTACATTTTACTCATAGCTCTTAGCAAGGTTCTTGACACATGTTAAGTGCTCAAAAACTAAGTATTGAATAAATAAGTAAATGCAACTGTGGGTTTCAGTATGATAAACACTGAAAAGTATTTCCTGGATTTGAGATAACTTTGTAGAAGCATTTCCATTGGAATGGAATTACCATATAAAATCACTATGTGTAATCTAATACTGAAGTAAATGCTCACCCTGTATATTTAGGAACTACTACTGGCCAACTACAGTGGCTCATGCCAGTAATCCTAGCACTTTGGGAGGCCGAGGCAGGAGGATCACTTGAAGTCAGCAGTTTAAGACCAGCCTGAGCAAAATAGCGAGACCTCATCTCTACAAAAAAATAGAAAAATTAGCCAGGTGCAGTGGTGGGCACCTGTAGTCCCAGCTACTCAGGAGGCTGAGGCAGGAGGATCACTTGAGCTCAGGAGTTTGAGGTTGCTGTGAGTTATGATGATACCACTGCACTCTATCCCAGGAAACAGAGGGAGACCCTGTCTCAAAAAAAAAAATAAAAAAAGTACTTCTGATGCCAGTTGTGAATCTAAATGTAGCCATTTTCTATCCCTTTTTTTAAAAAATAATTTATTTCACTATTGTGAAACATTTACATTTTTCAAAAATACCTATGTGCATTTGTGTATGTATACATACATAATATATGCATATATGTACAGTAAAAAGTTTCTCTTCCATCCACTTCATTTCTACAGGACCTCACCCCCCAAACAGGTAACCACTGTAATTATTTTCCTATGTGTCTTTCTAGATTTTTTTATATCTATTCAAGCAGGCACAAATTCTTATTTTTACATCTTGTTACTCCAGAGGCAGCATTTAGTATGCACTTTTCTGTACCTCACTTTTTCATATTGCTGTGTCTTAAAGATCTTTCCAAATCAATAGAGAGCTTCCTTATTAATTTTTTACTGCTGCATACTATTATACTATCTGGATATGCTATAATTTACTTAACCTGTCTGCTATTGATGGGCATTTATATTGTTTCCAAACAATGCAGCAATAAATAACCTCAATGATTTATATCATTTCTCACATGCATATTAATATCCAGGAATTGTTCATTTGTAATTCCCATACATAGATATCAAATTACTCTCCAAACAGGTTGTACCAGTGCATGCATAGCAGTATATATTTCCACACAGGCTCACCAACAGAGTTCATTATTAAACTTTTGCATTATTGTTAATCTGATAGGTGAAAAGTAAAATCTGAGTGTCATTTTAATTTGCATTTCCCTTATCATTGACATTGACCATTTTTGCATTTATTTAAAATCTATTTGCATTTTCTTTTCTGTAAACTCTAAGTTTATATCCTCCACCTTTAGTTATTGAGTTGCTGTCATAGTTTGGATTCTGCTAGAATCAGAGCCTAAGGGAAGGACTTGGGTGCAGGTTGTTTATGATCCCTGGAAGCAGGAGTAAGCAAGCCAACATAAGGGTGTGCTTTCTACATAATTGCTATAAACCAGGAAGGCTTGAGTCTACTAGGTCCTCTAAGAATGCCTCAAAGAATTATTCTTCTAAAGAAGAGAAGGCTAGGACATTTATTCTCATGCCCCCCATTGATTGAGGATTGCCCCAGAAGCATTCTACTTCCTTGTACTTCTGGACTATACACAGGGCTGAGAGAGCTTGGTGGCCCTGGAGAAGGCCCTGAGACAAATGGCTAAAAGAAGCTAGACGTGAGCTTGAGACAGGACGCTATCCCCAGGAATCTGAGCTCCCACAGAACTGTCCAACGGAGCTCCTGCTGAAATCAAAGGTGGACCAAAAGGATGTGATACGGAGCATCAAAGTGTCTGCTTCAGTAGTCTTCTTTCTTATCAGCTTCTGTTGACAGGAGTACAGTGCAATTATTTATGATATTAATTACAATTATTTTCCCTGGTTTATAACTTTGTTTATATATAGTATTTTTAAATAACTGCTTTATTAAGATATAATTCATATGCCACACGATTCACCCATTAAAAATGTACAATTCAATGGATTTTAGTTTATTTGCAGAATTGTGCAATCATCCCACAATAAATTACGGAACATTTTCATCACTGTAAGAAGAAACCCCATACCCATTCATAGTCGCTCCCTGTTTCACTCCTCCCCCCCCAATCCCTGGCAACCACAAATCTATTTTCTATTTCTATAGATTTGTCCATGCTGGACATTTCATATAAATGTTACATTTGGCCTTTCGTGACCAGCTTCTTTCATTTGGCATAATGTTTTCAAGATCTAGCTATATTGCCTGTATCAGTACTTCATTCCTTTTTGCTGAATAAAATCCTATCATATGGATAAGCTACAGTTTGTTTATCCATTCATTTGTTGACGAGCATTTGGGTTATTTCCACTTTGGGGTTATTATGAATAATCCTGCTATGAATATTTGTGTACAGGTTTTTGGGTGGATGGGTGTTTTCACTTCTCTCTGATTTTGTACCTTGAAGTGGAATTGTTTGGTCAAATGGTAACTATGTATAACCATTTGAGGAATCGTTTTCCAAAGTCGCTACACCATTTAAATTTCTACCAGAAATGTGTGAGGATTCCAATTTCTCCATATCCTGGTCAACACTTGTTAGTTCCTATCTTTTTTACTATAGCCGTCCTAGTGCATGTGACATAGTATCTCATGGTTTGGATTTGCGTTTCTCCAGTGGCTAAGATGTTGAGCATCTCTTCATGTGCTTATTGGCCATTTGCATATTTTCTTTGAAGAATTATCTTTATAAATCAATTGTCAATTGCCCATCTTTTAGTTGGGTTTTCTTTTTATTACTGATTTATATGAGTTTTTAATGTAAAGTTTATCAAATATATGATTTGCAAAGATTTTCTCCTACTTTGTGGGTTACCTTTCACTCTTGATGATGTCTTATGAAACATAAAAGTTTTTTCTATCTTGATGAAGTCCAATCATCTTTATTTTCTTTTGTTGTTTGTGTTTTTGTGTCACATCTAAGAAACTATTGCCTAATCCAAGGACATGGAAATTGCTCCTGTGTTTTTCTCCTAAGAGTGTTATAGTTTTAACTATTACATTTAGATGAATATTCCATAGGTTAATTTTTGTATGTGGTATGAGGAAGAGGTCCAAATTCATTCGTTTGCCTGTGAAGATCCAGTTATCCCAAAACCATTTGTTAAAAAGAATATTTCTTTTTAACCCACTGAATTTGCTTGGCACTCTCGTTGAAATTCAATTGCCCATAAAATGCAAAGGTTTGTTTCTGGACTCCCAGTGCTATTCCGTTGATCTGTATGTCTACCCGTTTGCCAAAACCACGCTGCATAATTATGGTAGCTTTGTATGAAGTTCTGAAATGGGGGAATGTAAGTACTTTAGCTTTGTTTTTCTTTTTCAAGATGGTTTTGGCTATTCTGGGTCCCTTGTATTTCCATATGAATTTTAGGATTAGCTTGTCAATTTCTGCGGAGAAGCCAGCTGGAATTTTGATGGGGCTCGCCGTGAATCTCTATGGCAGCTGGAGTAGTGTTGCCAGCTTAACGATAATAAGTCTTCTGATTCATGAACATGAGATGTCTTTCCATTTATTTAGATCTTCTTTAGTTTCTTCAACAATGTTTTGTAATTTTCTTAGTAAAAGTTTTGTACTTCTTTTGTTCAGTTTATTCCCAAGTATTATTTCGGATGCTATCATAAATGGAAGTATTTTTTTAATTTTATTTTTGGATTTTTTATTGCAATTACATAGAAATACAGTTGATTTTTGTATATTGATCTTCTATCCTAGAATCTTGGTGAACTCATTTATTAGCTCTAGCAGTTTTGTAGTGGATTTCTTAGGATTTCCTACATACAAGATCATGTCATCTGTAAAAAGATATGGTTTTACTCTTTCCAACCTGGATACATTTTATTTTATCTTCCCTCCTAATTACCCTAGATAAAAACCTCCTGTACAATGTTAAATAGAAGTGGCAAGAGTGGAAATCCTTATCTTGGTCCAGATCATAATTTGATCTTAGGAAAAAGCAGTTAGTCTTTTACCACTAAGTATGATGATAGCAGTAGGTTTTTCAAAGACGACCTTTAGCAAGTCGAGGAAGGTTCCTTCTGTTTCTAGTATGTTGAGTATTTTTATCATGAATATGTGTTGTCAAGTGTTATCTGTGTCTATTGAGATGAGCATGTGGTTTTTGTTCCTTATTCTATTATTAATAATTGGTATACGGTATTACATTGATAAATTTTTGCATATTAAACCAACCTTGCATTTCTGTTATACGTCTCAATTAGTCATAGTATATAATCCTTTTTATATGCTGCTAGATTCTATTTGCTAGTATTTTGTTAAGCATTTTTTTTTGCCTGTATTCATACATTTCATAAAATATGCTCTGTAGCTAGCTTTTCTTTTGATGTCTTTGTCTGATTTTGATATCAGGGTAATATTGGCCTTACAAGATGAGTTGGGAAATGTTTCCTCCTCTTCTATTTTTTAAATGTCTAATTTTTTATATCAATGTTACATCAGTTTGCCTGGTTAAAATATTCTAATAATTCTAATAGTAATTCTAATAATATCTAAATCTGTTGGTATTTTCATAGGATCACATTAAATTTGTAAATTAACTTAGGTTGATTGACATCTTTTTGACATTGAATATTCCTGCTCAGAAATATGGTATATCTTCACATTTGTTCAGATCTATTTTCATGATCCTTCCTAAGTATTCTTTTAATTTTTAAAAATATTTAATGTAACATTTTCAAACATATAAAAATTGAGAGATTAATATAGTAAACTGGCCAGGTGTGGTGGCTCACACCTGTAATCCTAACACTCTGGGAGGCTGAGGTAGAAAGATTGCTTGAGATCAGGAGTTCAAGACCAGGCTGAGTAAGAGTGAGTCCCCATTTCTACTAAAAATAGAAAAATTATAGAAAAATTAGCTGGACATGGTGGTGCGTGCCTGTAGTCCCAGCTACTCAGGAGGTTGAAGCAGGTTGAAGGACCGCTTGAGCCCAGGAGTTGGAGGTTGCAGTGAGCTATGACGATGCCATTGCACTCTACCCAGGGTGACAGAGTGAGACTCTGTCTCAAAAAAAAAAAAAAAAAAAATCACCACCATGGGCCTGTCACTCAGCTTTAATATTATCAACACATGGTGATTATCATTTAATCTTCCTCCCTCAATATTTTAAGATAAATCTCAGACATTATGTTCAGAAATATTGTAAAGTTTTCTTCATATAGTTATGATATTTCTTATTGATCTTATTTCTAGGCATTTTATCTAACTATGGGCTGTTTTTTCATATGAAAATTTATTTCTATAAATTAATTTTGTACCCTTTCATTGTTTTCAAAACACTGTAACTATTCTCTACTAATCTGAATTCATTGGTTTGAAAATATAAGATGAATTACCAGCGTTCATCGTAGGGGTATGCTAAAGTTATAGGTATAAACTAATGTAGTAAGCCACTAATCTTGTTCCAAACAATATGATGGTGTCCTGAAACATAATGACCAACCTGTGGAATGGCACAGCAAACTTACTGGGATCCCTGTCCTGGTAGCTCTCTGTTAAGATGTGAAAAACATGAGCCATCTTCAGTTTCCTGCAACTTTGTAATATAGTTGTTTTTGTTTTTTTGATCACAGAGTCTCTCTATTGCTCAGTCTAGAATGCAGTGGCATCATCCTAGCTCACTGCAACCCCAAATGCCTGGGCTCAAGTGTCCTTCCTGCCTCAACCTCCCTAGTAGCTGGGACTTCAGGCGCGCTCCACGGCACCCGGCCAATTTTTTCTATTTTGGGTATAAACAGGATCTCGCTCTTGCTCAGGCTGGTCTATGAACTCCTGAGCTCAAGTGATCCTCCCGCCTCGGCCTCCCAGACTGCTAGGATTACAGGTGTGAGCCACCGCGCCCAGCCAACTTTGTAATATCATATGTGCACTTGCTAGCCTGTTATTCTAGTTGATCTTAAAAATCACTCGCTGGGCTGGGTATGGTGGCTCACTCCTTTAATCCTAGCACTCTGGGAAGCTGAGGTGGGAGGATCGCTTGAGCTCAGGAGTTTGAGACCAGCCTGAGCAAGACTGAGATCTTGTCTCTACCAAAAATAGAAAAAATTAGCCAGGTGTGATGGTGTGTACCTGTAGTCCCAGCTACTCGGGAGGCTGAGGCAGGAGGACCAGTTGAGCCCAGGAGTTTGAGGTTGCAGTGAGCTACGGTGACATCACTGCGCTCTACCCAGGGTGACAGAGTGAGACTCACTCTCAAAAAATAAATAAATAAATAAATCACTGGCAGTAGAGCAGGCCCTCAGAGAGGCACATTAATTCTTCTAAGCCAGTAGGGGACCATTTCTTTCTTTTGAGTTCGTACGAGAAACACTGATTAGATGAATCAGAAATCATGTTGTGATATGAATAATTATTTAGATAATTTCAAATGTAGCACTGTCAGTGTCCTGTTATTTATAGTACCTCGTTTTTCAGACTCACAGAGAGTTTTAACCATCCTTTTAACACTCTCCTGTGTTAACTGATCTTGCTGTTCTGCCGGAGTAGTCAGGGATTTGGGGTCTCTACTCATTTCGGAAATCTCTGGTTGGCTTGAGTCTTTATCTCTCCATGGTCTGCCTCTGCAATAGCATGTAGTTTTTCTGGAATGAATTACTTTCTGAATCCAAACAGAATCTTTCATTTGGATATACCTGGTATTGTGGTAAATTAATTCTATTTTATTCAAAAAATTAAAGCAACTTTCTTTCAGGGAAAAGTGTTTTCTCCTAGATTGCAATGAGTTTGTTTCCATGACACTTTAAATAAGAAATTCATCTAGATAGAGATAAATATATCTTATTAAAATATGGCTTTGAGGGGAACTGTGAAGACCATTTTTTTAATGAAGCATAATGATATCCTTGATACCAGGTCATCCGACTTTGACTAAGTTAAATGATGACTAGTATAATATTTAAGACAATAATACGTACCTCACAGGGTCATTATAGGGATTAACAGAATTAATATATTTGAAGTGCTTAAAATAGAACCCAGCAAATAGTAACTTCTAGTGAGTATTTGTTATATAAATAAAAAATAATCAAACTTAAATACACAGAAATTGACTTTCTTAAATGTCAGAATAATTCAAGGAAAAAACTGAAATTCTATAATCTGCATTTTCTCAACTCTTATTGAATTAACTTCTTTCCTGCATATATAAATAGTTTCTAATTTAAACAACCTCTTTCATTTTAAAGATTCACCGATTCTCAGCCCAGCTAATTCTGCAATCAATTTAAGTGGAGCTCAGGACCTGACTCGGAATAAGAATGTCGTGAAACCACTGGCTTTATCTTTGCAGATTGTAGGGAAGACTTTTGCCGCAGGTGATGTTTTCCTCACTTATGTTTCTTTGGTAAATACATAGTCTATAAAAGACTTGTGTGAAATTTAATTGTCAAATTGATAGAAGAAAACAGAAGCTGCTTCTACCTGCCAGTTAAAGACAGATGTGGGGCTGTCTATAATAATGAATCATGGTACAAAGCTTTGTGTTCTCTATGTTCCAACCAAAAGAGTCAGGAAGTGACATTTGGCACACAGAGGAGACACAGCGGTTTGGTTCCATTCAACAAACAGTTCTTGGGCACCTGCTCTGACTAGGAACTGGGGATATAAAGAAAAATAAAGCTTAGTCCCTGACCTCTAATGTCCTTGTAATCTAGTGAGGGAGATAGGCTCCTGACAAGATATTTTCAGTGTATTGCAGCAAATATGACAATATGCTCGGGGAGCATGGAGCAGGGCCTTTAGCCCAACATTTTAGGGAGTAATCAAGAATGAGTTCTTAGGCCGGGCGCGGTGGCTCACGCCTGTAATCCTAGCACTCTGGGAGGCCGAGGTGGGCAGATCGTTCTGAGCTCAGGAGTTCGAGACCAGCCTGAGCAAGAGCGAGACCCCGTCTCTACCAAAAATAGAAAGAAATTAATT
>CAUYSK010119394.1:0-22013 GCA_963575035.1 Avahi laniger
CTCTTTTTCTGTATTCCCATTACCCATACATTACACCTTTTGCATTTATCCCACACTTCTTGGATATTTTGTTCTGTTTTGTTCAGTCGTTGTTCTCCTTGCTTTTCAGTTTTTTAAGTTTCTATTTAATATATCCTCAAGCTCAGGGAAGTATCCAGTCTACTAATAACTCCATTCCTATTAAAATTTTTCTGAACTCATTTGTTTCTCATTTTTATCTTAGGATTTCCATCTCTCTGCTTACATTGCTGTCTACTTTATCCATGAAAGCCCTTAGCAGATTCATCATAGTTGTTTTAAATTCCTGGTCTGATAATTCCAACATCCCTGCCTCATCTGGTTCTGATGATTCCTTTATCTCTTCAGGTTGGGGTTTTTACCTTTTAGTATGCCTTGTACTTTTTGCCTGGTAGCGGGACGTAATGTACCAGGTAAAAGGAACTGCTCTGAGGAGCCCTTCCGTAAGTGGTAAGGTGTGGGGGGAAGGGAAGCATGTTACAGTCCTAAGATTGAGTCTCCTTCTGTTAGTGAGCCTACGACTCTGGACTATGAGCTTCACGAATATTTCTCAGTTTTTCTCTCCCCCGCTTAGGTGGGACAGGATTGCCAGGGTTGGGTGTCTTCGTTCTCTCATGTGGAAGGCTTGAGCTGACTAGAGTTGGGTATTTCCCTTCCCCCAGGTCAGTTAGGTTCTGATAATAATGACCCAAGAAATTTTTAAGGTTTTATTTATTAGAAACGAAGTGTTGCTATGTTTCCCAGGCTAGCCTTGAACTCCTGGGCTCACAGGAGCCTCCTGCCTCAGCCTCCCAAGCAGCTGGGACTACAGGCTCATGCCTGTCCCCTGAGGGCAGATCTTGTTACGAAGAATAATGCACTCTGCTATCTTTCAAATTGGTTTCTTTCCCATTCCCTCTGCAGGAAGCATGAGGGGAATTTTCTGATATTTCCTACGAGACCCTCATCAGGTCAGAAAGGTCTGGAGGCAGCCTGTGACCGTGACCCCTGGAGCTTTTAACGCCCAGACTTGTCTGCACTGAGCTTCTGGCCATTCTCTGACTGCAGTCCAGGGTTTCTACGCTGGCACTGATGCCCATGGTAGTTTCTGTTCCCGCGTCTCTGCTCTAGTGCTCCCCTTTCTGTGACCAATTGTAGGCAGAGGTTTGCCCCGTGTCCTCCTCTCTCTTAGGGATCCAAGAAGAGCTGCTGATTTTTTAGTCCGTTTAGGTTTTTACTTGTTAGGATGGAGCGGCACCTTCAGGGCTCCTTACGTGCAGATCTGGAGAGTGGGCACACCACTGCCTGGTCATTCTCTGTGTTCTCAGTACATGGAACCCTGCTTGATTTTACATTGCTAAATGGATGAGCGGTGCTGTTAATCCAACAAAGATTTCCATGATTTTTCCGTGAAACATTATCTCTCAACACTTTGTTGCTTTGAATCACAGCAATTCCTTTCAGAAATAATGTAAATAAATACAAATTAAATTACAGCAAGACTTTGGTAGTAGTTTACGGAATGCAAGAAAATATTGAATTGTAAGGCTATGGGAAGAAATCAGCAGTTCAAGGAGTCTCTTGGATTTTCATTCTCGTACTGGGCCCAACTCTGTGTTTCAATTCAAGGGTCTAAGCAGATTCCGATTGGCTTCCAACAAGTCAACAAGTTGTCGCTCCTGGGTCAGGTGGTAACTTAGGCCATTAAGATATGACCAGGGATGAGGCAGGGTCACGCAGTGTAAACATGGATGTGGCCAGGAGGAGTGCCTTGCAGATTTGTAGAATGCCAACGTTGCTGTCTTGTGAGCATAACGAGGGCTTATTCAACCCCATGGTAACCTCCTGACTTAGTACACCCACAGCAGTGTGGCTGCCTTCATTAGCTCTTGCTATCGTTTATGCACTATGGCTTTAGTGTAGGGAGAACATTGTCCCAAAAATATCACATTATTAAAGTGATGTGATATTTATACTGGATAATTGGCAAACATGCATTGTTGGCAAATGAAAGTTGTTTTCAACTGATGTGTCTGCTTTCTGAATGAGATGGGCAAATTAGCAGTCTTAGGCTTCTCTTTCAAATTCAACGTACAGAGTACAGGATGTATGGGACAAATTCTTATTTTCCATAAGCAAAAGCCTATATTTTAAATAATTCATAAATGAGATTCCTTAGTCACTGAAGTGTATTATTGTAGTTCATATTCATTTAATGTGGTTACCGAAGCTCTCTGCACAGATAAGTGAGGAAGAAGATTTTGTGATCCGATTTGGATTGAGCAGGGGTGAACCTGCAGAAGAAATGACCAGAGCTTGAGAAGCACCGTAGAGGGAGGAACCACATTTCCTTGTCTCTTGCTCGAAGACTGGATTCCGAATCATCATCCTAGTTCATCACGTAAGCAGGAGACGTCAGAGCACTTTCAGCCTTAACTGGGGGTGTCATTCCTGCCACCGTCGTGATGTGGCTGCTTGCACTGTACAGAAACTGAATATCACACAGGGACACAGAGAAAATGGGTCCAACCTGTGCTCACTGGATCACATCACTCTGCTGAGGGAGAGGACCGGCTTGCTAGTTTATTTTGTTTTCATTTACTTATTTTTTCACAGGCGAGGCTTTACTGGGGGCTCACGTTTGAACATAAGGGAGACGATGGCACGAAGGAAAAATCCTCAGGCTGCTCCCCCGGGGGGCGTTCAGGGAGGTTTTCAAGGGGCTTAGGCAGGAAAGGGCATCGTGCCGGCACACGTGGACATGGAGATTTTCTTGCCCCTGCGTAGTTCTTTTTCAGGTTGCTAGTTTAGTCGAGGAACTCTGGAGAACTCGGACTCAGCAAGGCCAGATTCCAGCATGCACAGAAAATCTGTCTAACGAGGAGGACGTTTCCTTCACAGTGGGGTGGCTTCCCTTCCACACAGCGCGGAAGCTGCTTTCTACCTGGAATCCGCACGTGTTCCCTCCTGTTGTCCTTGCTATGACTCATCGCAAAATAGCACGAAGGGTCAAAAGTCAACTTTTAAAGTATGAGGACTTTGGATCACTGTAGCAGCTGATGGTCCTCATGGAGATTTGCTTTGTGTGGCCTTCGTCTAAAATACATAGCCTTAGTCATTATCCTGTTTCTTAGATCGATAAAGATCTATAAGGGCAAGGGAGTTCTCAGTTTGGTCCACTACTATACACCAATCCTAGAATAATAGCTGGCGCTTAGTAGTTTCTAAATAAATACATGTTGAAGAAATGAATGAATAAATTATGAACACATTTTAATTTGTATTAGGTAGTACAAGACATTACCTGAGCAACAACTTTTATTCACAGATGTAGGACGTTAGATTAGTACTGCATTTAAATTAAATTACTTAAGAAGTAGAATAATTTAATGTTGACTTCTATTACGTATCTATTTGCCAAATCTGCCAATATTATTCTTTGTAATTTGTCACTTTGCGTTATACAAGGATTCCAAACTTAATATTATCAACTTGTCCTGTGAATGTGTCGCAGTTTTTATTCTGTCCTCAGGTCACCAATTAAGGAAACAAAAGAGGAGGAGGTAAAAGCATATTCTGCTCTTGCACGCAATCTTTCAACTCCCTTTAAACCAATGATGAAGACATTTTACTTTTCAGTCCAGAGTCTCCTTAAGACAAAGGCAGAGAATAAAAAGAAGTTCTATACAAGCAGATCTTGGAAGATTATACTTTAAGCGCTTGACTTTAAAACGTGTGATGAGTGTGGACGACAGCTGCAGAGGAAGGTTAGGCAGCCACGTGAGGTAGACACGGTTGTCCTTAAGACCTTCCCTGTATTTAGGTTTCTCTTACACATCAGATGCCACCTTTTCGGTGGCTTGTTTCTCACAGTTGACAGCTGCCACCTCATTCTTATCCTCATCCTCACCCCTCTTGATACTTCTTTGCTGAAATCTCACTCTTTTAGAATCTGGAGAATTTATGATAATAAAATATAACGATTAACATTAATAATAATTTTTAAATAATTCAGACAATTATTGATTCATAATTGTTCAGATAATTTACATGATTAACAATTTCTTTGATAAATGAATTTTTGCTGTTGGATTAAGGTACTGGTGAGAGAAGGCCTAAGGTCTGCAATTTCATTAACATATGCTTTCTCCTGGCTTTCTGGTGGTGGTTTGGCTTTGTCTGGCATTATTGGTGCTCACAATTATTTACTGGGTGCTTCATAGTGACTATTGTGGGACTAGTGATTCAGTCATATTAAGGATGTAATTGTAATTTACACAGAAAGAGCGTTGATTGGGTCATGGGTATTGGGAAGAGTTACAGGGAAGCAAGTGGGAAGACGCCATGTGACAGATTAAACAATGCTTCTGTTTCTCTCAAGTGGAAAATGATTATTCATCGCCTTACCATGCATTATTTTTCCAGAAAGCAATTCAGTCTATTATTGTCTGGAACAGAATCAAGTTTAGGCAAAAGAATCGTTTTCAATTTTCATACTTTAAAATTAAGGTGAAAAAGTTGAGCAATGGCAATGATTGTTTCTACAGAGCTTTTAGCTTTTCATCAATATTCATTCTGTATTATTTTAGGTCTTAGAGAACTTGGCTGGGGACCGACTGTGTCCACTGCAGATGTCCAGATGGAGCTCACGAATAGGAGAGCAGACACCAGAAGTCAGCTTACATGAGGAAGAATTGCTCTCTTCACGATGTAGCACGTGATTGTCGCTAGTGATTGTTTCCCTTGTTTAGCCTTCCCACGGCCAGGCCTGAGTTCAGACATGCCGCGGACTCAGAATAGATGCTTGGATATTGATTTTATTTCTGAACCTCTCTTTTCCCCTCCCAAGATAAAGATAACAGCTTTCTGGAATACATTTTAGCCATTTTCTGAAGAAAAAACTAGGCAACATAATGATCAAAACACAAGGGTAAATAGTTTCAAAATTTAAAGTCACAGAAAAATGTAAGTCATAGATTGTAAGATAGAATGGAAAAATCTTGTTATAAATAATATAGTTACTCAACACGGTCCAAAATGTGTCTTTTTGTCATTTTAGAGGTAGAAAACAAACATGGATTGTACATGCATTAGTGTGGAATGATATTAAATCGATGTGTCAATAGTGCTATGTTTAGAAATCATAATCCAATGCTATTAATTGTTCGATAGTTTGCGTTCGGTTTCACTACTATAAATAATGTTCCAATAAATATGTTTCTGCATGCTGCTTTTCACATAATTAAAAATATTTTAGTACATTAGTTATGTAATACAATTTTCTGGAACAAATAACCCCCCAAATTCAGTGATTTAACCTAATAAGTATTTATTTTTCATACATGCGATAATCTAGTTCTTTTTCTATTTAGTGGGTAGTTTTTCCCCAACTAATGATAAGGGAATTTAGGGCCAGAAACGTGCACACACAAAATTCCCTGATGATTAGTGATGTTGAATATTTTTTCATATCTGTTGGCCATTTGTCTATGTTCTTTTGAAAAATGTCTGTTCATGTCTTTTGCCCATTTTTTAGTGGGATTTTTTTTTTCTTATGAGTTTGTTCAAGTTCCTTGTAGATTTTGGATATTAGTCCTTTGTTGGATGTATAGTTTGTGAATATTTTCTTCCATTCTGTAGGTTTATTTATTATCTTGATTATTTCTTTTGACGTTTAGAGCTTTTTAGTTTAATTACATTCCATTTATTTTTGTTTTTGTTTCATTTATGGGTTCTAGCCATAAATTCTTTGCTTGGGCCAATGTCAAGAATAGTTTTTTGGGCTGGGCGTGGTGGCTTACGCCTGTAATCCTAGCAATCTGGGAGGCCGAGGCGGGTGGATTGTTTGAGCTCAAGAGTTCAAAACCAGCTTGATCAAGAGTGAGACCCCGTCTCTAATAAAAATAGAAAGAAATTAGCTGGACAATGAAAAATATATAGAAAAAATTAGCCGGGCATGGTGGCACATGCCCGTAGTCCCAGCTACTCAGGAGGCTGAGGCAGGAGGATTGCTTGAGCCCAGGAGTTTGAGGTTGCTGTGAGCTAGGCTGACGCCACGGCACTCACTCTAGCCCGGGCAAAAAGAGTGAGACTCCGTCTCAAAAAAAAGTAAAAAAATAAATAAAAAAAAAAAGAACAGTTTTTCTTAGGTTTTCTTCTGGAAATTTTATGGTTTCCTTTCCGCAGCGTATGTTTTCTTAGGCTTTGTTCAATGTGTTTGTTGTAGGTTTAAGGTGTTATTTCTGGGTTCTCAGTCTGTTCCATTGATCAATGTGTCTACTTTTCTACCTTATTCCTTATTTTTTATTCTACCGGTGCAGAGGTTCCGGACTGATGGCACCAGTTTGATCTGTTATGTAAACACATTTGGTTTGGTTTCCACATACCGACTTTCAGAAAGCTTTAAAACTTGGTTAACTCAAGAGATTTCCACACAAAATCTAAATTTTGGACTTCTCAAAAAATTGGAAACATTGGAATCTGGGCTTGCATCCTGCACACCAGCAGTCAACAGGAGCTGATCACCTGCCCTGAGCATACATGTTCCACATTGTCGAGGTTTTGAAAACTCCCCATTTTCACTGTGGTTGAGTCAATTGCTACGTTTAGTCACACTTGGACTGCTGTTTTTCGTAGCTTATTTCATTCATTTGGGTTATTGTCCTGGCCTTTAGAGTCATTTGAATTCATGATACCTGGATTAGAGGTTAACTTTGAGTTTTCAGCCTTTATTCCTCTATTTGTCAGAGCCAAAGTGAAACCATGTCTTCTTTTATGCATAACTTTCTGAAACACAATGTGTAATAGCAGCCGTTATGTGTTTCATGCAACGACAAGTAGACGCATGTACTCGTGTGAGCTTTCCGGCAGCTTTCCAGCAAGCTTTTCCTCTTTTACTTTTCATACCGAGTGCTGAGGTATAATTGCACACATAAAATTTATCCCTTTACGTGTACAGATTGATGAATACTGTTAAATGTGCATAATCATGTAACCACCATGATCAAGACATAGAAAATTCCATCACCTATGAAAGTTTTCTCAGGCCCCTGTGCAGTTGATCCATTCTGCCCACATCCGGTCACTGGCCACCAGTTACATGGTTTCTGTTCCGTTGGTTTTGCTTTTTCTAGAAGGTCCCATAAAGTCTATCATACAGTATGTATGGCCACCAGTTACATGGTTTCTGTTCTGTTGGTTTTGCTTTTTCTAGATGGTCCCATAAAGTCTATCACACAGTATGTATGTCCGTTTCTGCTTTCTTTCATTTGGCATGATGCTTTTGTGATTCTTCTATGTTGTCACACGTAAGCAGCAATTTGTTCCTTTATTGCTGAATCACAGTCCACTGCATGAGGTACCAGGTCACTTTACCCACTCATCAGTGATGGATGTTTGGATTGTATTTAATATATTTTTTACTATGAGTAATTAAACTGCCATGAACACCCATATATCAATCTTTGTGTGAACATATGTTTTCATTTTCCTGGGTAAATATCTAAAAATGAAATTGTTGGGTCATATTTTAAGTGTATATTTAACTTTATAAGAAATCGCCAAACTAATTTTTTAACTTGGTTGTATCATTTTGTATTCTCATGAGAATTGCTCTAGTATGAAACGGTGTCTCATTGTGATTTTTATTTGCAGTATCTGCTGATTGATGAGAATGAGAATTTTTCATGTGGTCTTTTGTCATTTGTGTATCTTCTTTGGTGAATGGTCTGTCCAAACCCTTTGTCCATTTTTATGATGATTTTTTCTTATTGCTACTGAATTGTAAGTGTTCTTTATATATTTGAGATACAAGTTCTTTATCTAACATTTATTTTGTAAATGTTTTCTTCCATTTAGTCTGAGGCTAATGTTTATATTTTTTAAAAATTTTTCTGCTTTTTGAACAGCATAAATTTTGAATTTTGAAGACATATAATTCATCAATTTTTTTTTTGAGTCAGGGTCTTGCTATATTGCCCAGGCTGGTCATGAACTCCTGGCCTCAAGCAGTCCTTCCTCATCAACCTCCTTAGTAGCTGGGCCTACGTGTATGAGCCTCCACATCTGGGTCTGTTTTTTCTATTATGGTTTTTGTTTATTGTATCCTAAGAAATTTATGATTAATTCAAGAAAACAAATTCTTTATCATGTTTTCTTTGAGAAATTTTGAAGATTTAGCTTTTACACTTAGGTTTATGTTTTATTTCATGTTAATGTTTGTATGTAGTGTGTGGTAAGGATTGGAGATCATTTTTTTCATATGGATATTTAGTTTTTCTTGAATCATTGTTAAAGAGAATGTCTTTTTTCTACTAAATGTTTGGCATCATTGCCAAATATCAGTCAACCCTATATGTGCGAGCCTATTTTTGGAATATGTATTTTGTTCTCTTGATCTATGTAACTATCCCTAAGCCAACACCTCACTCTTTTGGTATCTGAAGCTTTATAGTAAATACAATCAGGTAGTGTAAGGCCTGTTATTTTGTTCTGCTTTTTAAATATTGTTTTGGCTGTTGTAGGTTGTTTGCTTTTCTACATTAATTTTAGATTCAGCTTTTAAATTTCTATTTTTAAAAAGCTGCTGCTTCTTTTTATGGGGATTACTTTGAATCTACAGCTAAACTCGAGAGAACTGACAATATCGAATTAACAACATTGCATCTCTTGACTGCAAACATGCTGTATATTTTTTTTAATCTGGGTCTTCCTTAGTTTTTCTCAGTAATATTTTGTAATTTTCAGTATTCTACTGCCGTTCCTTAAAGGCTATATTATCTTGTGCTTATTTGAAGACTTGTCTAGTATTACTCTTCAATTACAGTCAATATTAAAAAAAAAAAACAAAAAACCCTTTCTCTGATTTTTCCAAACGCTATGGCTCTCTTTTTAGTCTTTGGACAGGAGGATCATATCCCTATGGACGGGGGGTGGTGATGAGAACAGGATGACTTCAAACATATTTTGAAAATAGTGCTGATGATATTTAGTGATAGATAGGGTCTATAAATAAGTAAGGAATAAAAATTTTGTCGTAAAGAACGGTGCAATTGCTGGTAGTGTTTACTGTGATGGGTGTCTGTCTGTCAGTTAAGCTGTGGTTATAGATAACTCACTTTTCTAATTATTTAAAACATGAACTGATTTGAAACAAGGAAGTAGGCGCTCATGGGCACCAGCCTAAGCTCTGGGGGTTAACTCTTCAGAATTCCCCACTACCACAGCAGAAATCAGGGAATCTGCTATTCCCACTGCTGGCTCTGGCTTCAGGATTGCTCCACTTAGTTTGATCTGGAGGTCAAGAAATCGGTGCTATAACTTGTCAATCCTGGGACACACTGTGCCCGCTAGATTCACACCAGCAAAATGTGGGACTTCTGTCACTGCCTCTGACCCTAGTTAAGTCAGTTTTCCATTTGAGACTTATGCAAGGATATCTGAATGTCGTAACCTATGCCACATCCGGAACCCTATCTCAGGGCAGTCTGGGAAATGCAGCTTTTAACTTGCCAACTTTTGTGCTACAAGCTTATGTATTACACTGTCATCAAAAGAGATTTAACTGGTGACTTAGTCCATTTGTGTTGCTGTAAAGGAATACCTGAGGCTAGGTAATTTATAAAGAAAAGAGGTTTATTTCACTCACAGATCTGCAGGCTGTACATGAAGCATGCCACCAGCATTTGCTTCTGGTGAGGGCCTCCAGCTACTTCCACTCTTGGTGGAAGGGGAAGGTGAGCCGGTGTGCAGAGATCGCATGGTGGGAGAGGAAGCAAGAGAGAGAAAGGAGGAGGCGCCATGTTCTTTTCAACAACCCGCTCTCCTGAGACTAAAAGAGCCATAACTCACTCATTCCCACCAAACCATTCATGAGGGGTTCAGCCCCATGATGCAGATACATCCCATTAAGCTCCACCTCCAAAACTGAGGATCAAATTTCCCAGTGCTGTTTAGAGGGGCAAACAAATCACATCCAAACTATAGCAGCTGGGCTCCAGGCTGGAGAACAGTCAGTGTGCAGAGAACGTCCTAAACTCCTTCACATTGACTTTGATACCAGCAAATTTCCTCACTGATATTTGAAGATGGAGAAAAGATCTGTAAGTTTGTCTACTAACATAGTTCCTGGAAATAATAAAATGCTGATTCGTTCTCTCAAGTATGATTCCATATCCCAACTACCTAGTCATTGCAGAGAGCTCTTCTGGGTCAAGAAAACAAGATTAAAGTGGAGGACCGGTTGGTAGTGGCTCATTTACTCAGCTTAGTGAGGTCTGACTCACCCATGGAGAATGTCAGGGCCATTTCATGTGAGAAGCCTTTGAAGGGCTTTTTGAAGTGGGGGAATTGTATCATTTCAGACGTGAGCTGTTAATATACATCTATCAGTACAGTAGATCATACAAATTACTATTATAACATGTCCATTTTTTATTTCTTGTTCAACTTTTAAGAAGTTTTTTGATACCCACATCTGTCAAAATTATTGCTTTGCAAATGGACCATGGGTGCTTTTCTCTTGTTTTAATTCTTTCAGCCATGCCATTATCGATGCATTAATTTTTGAGAAAATTATTTGATCTCTTTTGGTTTTGTTTTCCTCATAGAAACAGCAACATCCATGTCACAGGACTATTGCAAGGACTAAGTGACATGTTATATAAACAATCTGCACGATGAATGTTTGCTTCCCGTTCTTCTCATTCTTCCTCTGTTTCTTCTTTCTTTTCTTTCTTCTCTCCTCTCCTCTCCTCTCCTCTTTCCTTTTCTTGTTTTTTCTTTTCCTTTCCCTCCTCCTCCTTCTTCCATCAATTTTTTTCAGGCTTTTCATTTATCGCCTGTTGCCACCTTTCCTGTTTCAGAGTCAGGAAGAGCGGGATTTCCCATACCAACTCCAGATGGCATCTTTTCTCCTTTCTTAAAAAAGAAGAGAAGGTGACCTGCTCCCTAATATCTAATTTAAGATATTTGTGTTTGCAAAGAAACTCTTAAAAAGCAATTTTGATTTCTTATGCTGAGTTTCAGAGGTTGGTCGCACATCTATTTCTGTTAGTTTGTAAAAGGAGGTAAGTCTCTGAAAAGATTGGGAGTTAGAGGTTCTGTAGGCTTAAAAAAGAAAATCTGTCTCGTTTTTGCTAGAGGAGTTATAAGTTGATTTTAAAACTTAAAATAAGCCTTATATTTTGTTCCTTTGGGACTCATTGTGCATCTTTTAACGGCCAACATATGCAGTCTTAGAGTGAGTGCCCTGTGTATCTCATCTTTGTGTTCCCTCCTCACAGCTGCCATGGCGGGTGCGTGGGCCGACCTGTGGGCAGGATGCCCTGGGCAGGCACTGTCTGCGCCCTTGAGTGCAGTGGGCACTCGGGGTGGAGTAGGCACTTGCCTTTTCTCCCTCCTCCCGCCCTGCCCTCCAGTGAAAACTCACCCTCAGTGTCAGCAACAGCATTGGCAGGTTGATTAGACGACAGCTCCATTCTCCGTGTTTACAGGAAAACAACAGTTTATATGGAAGTGATGCAAATGGATAATTTAGAGTCGGGAATCATGCAGGAAAGGAAGGTTGGTGATGTACAAACCTGGAGTAACTGAAGCTTGGAAAGTCATGGCTTAGGAAGGAGAATGGAGCTGCCTCCGAAAGGCCTTTCCAAGCAAATCCTACAATATTGAGTGAGTCTCAATATAGACTTCATTTATATATGTGTATTATATTTGACAGTTGTTGCCATGGCTTTAATGTTCCCTCCAAAATGCATGTTGAAATTTAATCTCCATTGTAACAGTGCTGAGAGGTGGGACTTTTAAGAGCCGATTAGCTCGTGTATTAATGAGATTATTAAGGGAGTGGGTCAGTTATCAGGGGAGTGGGCTTTTGATTATTACTTTGTTCTCTCCGTGGTGAGCATTCATTTATATTTTTCAGCTATTATTTGTCTCCCAGCAAGATGAGTCAGAACTGCATCGATTTATATATTTGTTGGTATCGGTTCAGGTGCTCCAGGAAGTGGATACCACAATGGGATTAGAAGTGTGAGAGACCTATTGGAGGGACCACCTGCGACAGACAAGGATAGGGAGAGCAGGGGCAAGCAGGAGGGTCTTTAGAGAAGAGAGGGGAGGAAGAATGATTAGGCTGGAAGAGCTGAAGACTGCCCTGCCCCTTGAGAAAGCCTTGGTGAAGCCGATGGGCTGCCCAAAGCAAAGGTTGTCCGCTGGAGGAATTTTGCATTGGGCAGAAAGGGCCTGGTCCCAGCAGCCGCGCTTTGCTCAGGTGCGGGCTGGGAGCGTCTCAGGAAGGTGCTGGAGTGGATCTCGAAGATGGGGAGCCTGGAGCTGTCAGCTTGCCACACTCTTTGCAGCAGGTCCTCTCTCGAAGGCCAATCTGAGCAGGGCACCTTTGTGCCTACCACACTATTACTGTGTATTGATCATTGCATTAGTCAAGCTGCTATAATAAAATTCCATAAACCGGGTAGTTTATAAACAACAGAGGTTTGTTTCTTATAGTTCTGAAGGCTGGAAAGTCCAAAATTGAGGCTGATTCAGTGTTGGGAGAGTGCCTGCTCTCTCAGAGACTACGCCTTCTTGCTGTGTCCTTCTGTAGTGGCAGGGGCGAGCGGTGTCTCCTGGGACTCTTTGTACGGGTACTGATTCCATTTATAAAGGTTCTCCCCTTGCGACCCAATCACCCAATCACCTCTCCCCAAGCGCCGTCTCCTAATACCATCACCTTGGAGGTTCATGTTTCAACCTGTGAAGTTTGCGGCGAAGGCAGACATTCAGACCGTAGCAACCACTGTTTGAATTCTGGCAACTTTGTCATTTTTCAATCATTTTTGCAAGCGTTAGTCTTTATGTTCCTTTATCAACATCTCAGAGTTTCAGAAAATGTTTCACGAAACCTCATCCATTCCTTGCTTTGTAATTGGCGTGCATGCACAGATCGCTCTGCTCACTGGGGCTGCCTGTTTCCATGAGACGTGCGACCTAAAGCTGTTTGTCTGGTTGTCGTGACTGATGTCTGTCCCACAGCTGAGGCTGTGAAAAATGTGCTATTTCTGAGCTATGTTTTGCTGGTGTATTTCTTAAACATTTTCCTCAAAGTGTGTCATACACGTTTACCAAGTAAGTCTATGCTTGTCTCCAAGAGAAAGGAAAGTTTTAGGACGGGCACCCTCCACCCTGAGCTTATTTGGGAGAGCGCACGGGGCAAGCCAGGGAGTGCTGGCTCTGAGTGGAGGAAGACCGATGGCTGTTCTACGCACAAGCCAGGTCCCCTCCCCGAGATGCTGGGGGCAGCAGACTGGTTTTAGTGCAATCCCTCGCTGAGGAAGCATCTAGGACTTCGCAGACTCAGCTCTAAAACACGCACACCATCAGGTCAGCATGTCCGAGGGTGCGCTCAGCCTGCAGACTCCTCTGGCATTTCACCTGCTTCTAGAAAATGGTGAATCAGTGCACTTGAGCGGCAAGGCAGACAAGTGGCCCTGGGGTAACTCCTGGGCTTTGCTTAGTTCTTCCTTTTAGGGCTCATCAGAGAAGAGCATTTTTACTGCGAGAGCGCAGAACTGTGACGAGGCATCAGGAAGGCAGTTTTTAACATTGACATGACGCCTTTCTGAATTAAAAAGAAAGCTGATGTATATTATGGGTAATGTGAAGAAAAGCAGTTAGAGAATCCGACTTCGGAAGGCTGCTTTGAACAAGCACCGCCCCCCCCAACGCTTAGCATTTAGTCTCCTGTCCACTTAAGCCAGGCTTTCCATCCTTCCCTCCAGAATCGAACCTGGTTACACTTGTACATACAGACCCCTCGCTAAGGGTTTTCTCCGCAAGACTTGGCCACCCCCTTCTGCAGAAATTAAGATGCTTCCCAAAGATGAAAATACTTGGTTAAAATAAATCACTGTGACCCTCAGGATGACAAGCGTCCTTACAGCTGGTACTGGAAAGAGCACTGCTAGTGGAAGTACCTCTGAGACGTGATTCCAAAAGGCAGTGGTAATTCTGCTTTGGAATGCAGAATCAGAAAAGTAGTTGTTGCGTCTACTAGTTTTTATCCATATCATTCTTAAAGGAGGCTGCCACTAAGTCTGTGAGGCAGGACTCACACCTCTCTGTTCTCTTCCCTGCACGAGGGGAACTTACTCATCAAGGAACTGCGTCAGGCTGGTGCCCAGGGCAAATGTTTACTGCAATGCATACACAAAGAGTGCAATGCGCACCACTCAAAGGACAGACATATTTGAAACTTGGACTTAGGGCGGGAGGGGGGGCAAGGGCAACATACGTAACCTAAACATCTGGACCCCGATAATATGCTGAAATAAAAAAAAAAAAAGCAAATTTGGGACCTTACGGGACATTCACTGAAAAATTGCTGGTGGGCATCTGCTCAAAACTGGATGTGAATGTGCTCTGTGTGCCAAGATTTACTTGGGAATAATAGGAAGAAATCCGATGGAGTGCTGTTTTCCCAAGGGGCAGCGCTTGAGAGTTCCTGTTCCGATTGTGACTGCAGGCAGCCACTTAGCACGCTTCTTAGCTGCCCATTTGGCATTGAAAGTACAATATTTCAATTATTTAACACGGGAGATTCTGCAGTGAGAAAGTCTGAGGACTCTGGAACTCGGTAGCTTTGACACCAGCAGTATTACAATTGCATTAATCGTTCAATAGATCTGGGTAAATCCGGGATTTGTTTGAAATTGTATTCCCTGATGGAGTTCATGAAATTATAATGCTTAAGAAATAAAGTTGTTACCTTGCAACAGCAGGTATAAAAGTAGGTCTACACTTTACTTTCTTACCAAATCTCTGAACTGAGGCCATATTTTCTCTATTTAGTTTGCTATTCTCCTTTCGGCACTTTGGTGGAATAGCACATATTTAAAGACTGGTATTTTGGAACTGTGCAAACCACATAAGTGTTTTTGCTAGAAGAAGTTATTTCTGTTAGTTGCCTTCTTCACTTGCAAGTTAACTGTAAATGTCATGACGTTTATGCCCTATATAAATTGCTTTAATTATGTTGGGTTTATGTAACTTCTTTGTGTTTGTATGGGCTAAATTTATGCATGAGATTTTTCTGTAAACTCTAGAAGCTGGTCGAATGTCATAGCAAATAAATACAACCATATTTAAATGAATGTATTTATTCTTACTGGTTTTACTTAAGTCTAGATTACTAAGATCATTGTCTTTGTATGACGATACTTCATTTTGGTAATTAAGTGGGAAGAATAGGGCAGTATTCTTCCAAAGCAATCCCAGATGGCAAGTATAATTTTTAGACTTCCAGTTTACCAACATGAGAATCCTTTCTACCCTCTCCTCTGTCCTACAGAAACAAACATGGCCCAGATGCCGTGATAAGTGTGTGGGATTCATCCCGTGTTCTTGCAGAAACATTTGTCATGGCCAACTCTAATTTAAGACCAAGAAATGCTCTCAGCTGTTTCTATCCAGTTGCTAAATCAAATGGCAGTACCAGAAAGAAATTCGAGGAATTTGGAAATGTCTGAAAACCTAATATACTGTGAATGTCCCAACAGAAAATAAAAATGCCAGCATAAAACCTGTAACACACATTTTTATTTGCCCAATAGTCTGAAGTCAAATTTGACGTTGTCACATAAAATATAACAAAACTTCAATGCAGTTAAAAAATCTAATCGCTGCCCATATCAACTGAACTAATTGCTGTCTGGTCAACTGATAAGGTATTCAATGCACATAGTATTCAAGCACGTTCTGAATATTCTCCTTTGAGTGGGTATCTCTATGTCCTTTCTGTTTTAATTCTCTTCTGTTTTACCTGTCTCAATAGTTCACAGTACATTGACTATAAATAGAACTGAAGAATGTCATAATCTGCCTTCTGTATTTATATACATGTCAGGGCTGTGATAGTGTTGTCCTAGTGAAAATCCAGATCCTCTGAAATCCTACTGAAATATTACTCCTCTGAAATATTACTACATAATATCCAGTTTCTGCTTCATCAAGAACTAGACTTATTTTGGTAAATATTTATAGATTATTCAGAAAATGGCCTAGTTGATGATATGAGGGACATTTTATTTCAGAGTAGATAACAAAATGAGTAAAGTGTTGAGGAGATGAGAATTAGAAAATATAAAACTTCTCAGGGTACTGTGCTCTCTGTTCCTTTGCACGCTCACATGTACTAACTGGGTTCTTATAGGCCTACTATATATAAAACTTTGGGTTGAGCAGGCGAAAAAAATCATACCACCAGTTATCTAGGAAAGGATTTTGGTGTTGCAGATATACAATGAGTTTCTTAAGCAAATAATATAACTAATGGTTCATAATTGGTTTTAGTAATAATTTAAATTATATATTTCCTAGGGCTGCTATAAGAAAGTGTCACAAACTGAGTAACTTAAAATAACAGAAATTTGTGTCTCCCAATTATGGAGCTAGAAGTCTGGAATCTAGATGTTGCCAGGGCCACACGGCCTCTGAAGCCTGTAGTGGAGCATCCTCCCTTGGCTCCTTCTACCTTGTGATGGTTTATTGGCAATTCTCGGCTTGCAGCTGTAGCACTTTAAGGTTGTCCCTCCCCGGTAAGTCTTGCCTTCACGTGGCATTCCCTCGCTGTGTGCCGCTCTCTTCTTCCTGTAAGAACACCTCTCACATTGCATGAGGGACCCACTGTGCTTCAGTAGGACCTCACCGTATCTTGATGACATTTGCAAAGACTTTATTTCCGAAGCTAATGTTACTTTCATAGGTACTGGGGATTAGGACTTCAACATGACTTTTGAGGGGGAAACAATTCAATCCATAACATATGTGCTCTTACTTCTCTGGTCCAGGGTGTTGGTTACAAGCACAGAAAAAACCCTGGCTAGCTTAGCCGAAGGAAAGTGATCGTGAGGTTACATGGGAGTGATATGTTGGGTCGGAGACTCGAGGACTGAGCCAGGAGAATAGACAGGAACTAGGTACAGGAGGACAAGCAGGCAAAACTGCAGCCAAGGTCCTGTCCCAGGAGCAGTCTGACCTCCATTCTCCTCCTGCCCCATGACTAATCTGCTCTCAACTGTTAAATCAGCATCTCAGGAATGAATGTCTGATTGGCTGCGTTTAGGAACCTGGATGTGTCAGTTGTGAGTGGAAGAAAAATCCGCCACCCTTAGCTTATGAAGTGGGAGTCAGTCAGCTGAAATTTCCTTCTTGTCAAAACTATAGTCAGTAATGAATTTTCTCGAAATGATGATGCTAGTGCCATTAGGAAAAGGGAAGGGATTCAGACACTAAGTATCCAAATATGACAAATGTCTTCTACAGGAAGGGAAAGTCCGTGGCACCAAACTAAAATCTCCAACCTCTCAGGGTTTAAAAATATCTTCAAGTTCATTAATAAGCTAGATTGGCTTTGTTTTCTACTGAGTTACCCATTGGCCACCAGTACTGGAAGGAATACCAGTAGCAAACACTTAACATTTTGGAATCTGTTTGTTTCTGTGTCTATAAAGCCAGTGATCTAAGATTGCTGTGAAAATAAGAGATCATGTATATAAAATAGTTCGCACAGTGCCTGTGCATAAAAGGAAGACATCCCACAAGTGATAGTTATTAGTTGTTTCAAAGCTGAATGGGAGAGCTATAGGATGGTGGATTCGAAGCAGCCTGCACAACACCACTGTCATGTAGAGGACTAAAAGTAGCAAACAGATACTCACCTTTGGATCAATAGTCTAAGAGAGAGCATTGGGAATTAACAGAGAGGCAACAAGAGGCACCCAAAGTGAAGAAGAGGGAAGTGGGGTGACCAACTCAACAATATAGGAGGTACCTGGGGATGTTGCATGTGGAGCAGGGACAGAGGAGAGAGCCCTAGGCCCTATACCTCCCCTGTGGACATTGCGACCGGAGCTGAGGGAGGTCCCCTCCACTGCAGCAGGACTCGGACTGATACAGAGAGCTGACTGGAGGCCGTGCAGTTGCATTGGTCCAAAGAGAAGTCACAGCTGGCTTCTCAACCCCCAGTGCTTCATTTGTAGGTCTCAGCCCCAGAGCATTGTGTCTACCTGGGGGTAAAATCCATGGCTGCTGCTTCCCCATTGTCCCTGTCAGGCTATGGAGGGAAAGAGAAAGCTGGGTGCTCTTGCATGCCCTGTGGGCTAGAGCTGCACACACCTACCACTCCTGGGGGACCTGGGCAAAGAAGGTGCTCACAGACCCAGCATCTGCTGTCATAGCCTGGGTGACCCTGCCCAGTCACACTTCCCATGGGCCCAGGAGGAATACGCCCCCATGGACTTCGGCATCTATTGCCTACCATCTGGAGGTGCAGCTGCCACTGCTGCTTTGGAAACCCTGTTGCAGATGAATCTGAGGGGTGGGGCGGTGAACACTGACCCAGCCACAGCCACTGCCACAAGACCTGGGCAGACTGCCCAGCCAAGTGCCTGTGAAAACCAAAGGTGAAAGGTGAGACACAGGCAAGCATTAGTGTTAAAGGCTCACACTACATCCCTCCCTTTCCTGCCTGGCCAATCTTCCGGGGCAGGACTGAGCATGCCATCCAGGGACATTTCCTTCTCTACATTGAGCAACAGAGGTCCCAGCAGAGGAGAGCTGGTGTACCACAAAGTTATCTATTTTGAGCTGAGAGAAGAGGTTCAGGTGAAAAAGAACCAGCATAAGAACTTTGGCAACATAAAAATCCAGGCCGTCTTGACACCCCAAAGGATCACAATAGCTCTCCAGCAATGAACTCCAATCAATAGGAAATTGTTGAAATGTCATATATGGAATTCATAATATCGATGGCAAGTAAGGTCAATGGGATTGATGAGAAAGTAGAAAACCAACACACACACACACACATACACACGCACACACACACACACAAAACCACAAAAAAGAGATTCAGGATGTGAATGAAAAATTAAGTAAACAGATAGATAATATAAAAGAAAATATGACAGAACATCTGGAAATGAAAGAGTCATTTAGGAAATTTCACCAGATGGCAGAAAGTTGTAACAGACTAGACCAAGCAGAAGAAACAATTTCAGAGCTTGAAGACAAGGCTTTTGAATTAATCCAGTCATTCAAAAATGTAGAAAAAAGAATCAAGAAGAAATGAACAATTTCTCTGAGAAATATGACACTATGTAAAGCGAGTGAATATAAAAATCATAAGTATCCCTGAGGGAAAAGAAGAAAAAGTAAAAAGCATGGAACATCTACTTGAGGGAATAATTTAGGAAAACTTCCTTGGTGTCACTAGATTAGACATCCAGATACAGGATGGTCATGAAACACTTGGAAGATTCATGGCAGATAGGACATCACCAAGGCACAAAGACATCAGTCTGGCAAAAGTTAAAGTTAAGGAGAAAATCCTATAGGCTGCAAGATGAAAGCATCACGTAACTTACTAAGGAAAGGCCATCAGACTAAAGGCAGGTTCTCAACAGTAACCTTATAAGCCAGAAGGGATTGTGGTCCCATTTTTAGTTTCCTTAAACAGAATAATTGCCAACCAAGAATTTTGTATCCTGTAAAACTAAATTTCATAAACGAAGGATAAATAGTCTTTCCCAGACAAGCAAGTGCTAAGGGAATTTGTCACCACTACACCTGCCCTACAAGATATGCTTAAAAGTGTTCTGTATGTTGAACAGCACCATTGATAGCCACATGAGTAAAAACATGCCAAAGTTAAAAGCCACAGCTTTTATAAAACAGTCACACAAGGGAGAAAACAAAGCAACTGGGTAACAAATAACATCATGAGCAGAACAGTATCTCTCACATATGAATACTAACACTGAATGTTAATGGTCTTAATGTTTCCCTAAAAAGATCTAGATTGGATGAATGGATAAAAAACCACAGTCCAAATATATGCAGCCCCTAAGAAACCCACTTAACTCTTAACTCACAAATATTCTCATATACTCAAGATTTAGGAGTGGAAAAAAAATATTCCATGCAAATGGAAACCAAGAGTGAGCAGGTGTAGCTATTCTCATATCAGATAAAATACATTTTAAATCAACAATGGTGAAAAAAGACAAAGATGGCTATTATATAATGGTAAAGGGAGCAATTCAACAAGAATATGTAACAATGCTAAATATATATGCACCTAACACAGGAGCTCCTAGATTCATAAAGCAAATTCGACTTGGTTTAAACAAGGAAATAAATAGCAACATAATAATAGCCATGAATTTCAACATGCCAGTGACAGAACTGGACAGATCATCAAGGCAAAAAATCAACAAAGAAACACTGGATGTAAATGGGACTCTAGAACAGATGGACCTAACAGACATTTACAGAACATTCTACCCCAAAACTGCAGAATATACATTCTTCTCATCAGCACAAGGGACATTTTCCAAGATAGATCATATAGTAGGCCACAAAATAAGTCTCAGCAAATTCAGAAAAATCAAAATCATATCATGTATCTTCTGAAAACACAGTGGAAGACAACTAGATATCAATTTCAAGAGGAACTCTCAAATCTACACAGACACAAGGAAATTAAACAACCAGTTGCTGAACAATCCTTGGACCAATGACAAAATCAAGATGGAAATGAAAATATTTTTTGAATTGAATGACAAAGACAGCAACAGCTTCCAATATTTCTGGGACATAGCAAAAGCAGTGTTAAGAGAGAAGTTCATAGCACTAAATGTCTGCATCAAAAAGCCAGAAAGATCACAGATTAACAACCTAATGTTATACCGCAAGGAACTAGAAAAAGAATAACAAATCAAATACAAAGCTAGCAGAAGAAAAGAAATAATAAAGATCAGAGCAAAACTAAATGAAATGGAAATCAATCAATAAATAAATATATAAATAAAGGATCAACAAACAAAAAGTTTGTTCTTTGAAAAGATAAACAAAATTGGTAGACCACTAATGAAATTAACCAGAAATAAAAGAGAAAGGACTTAAATAAGTTCAATCAGAAATGAAATAAACAAAGGACTTACATAAGCTCAGTCAGAAATGAAAGAGACATTCCTACTGATACTACAGAAATACAAAATATCATCTGTGAATACTATGAAAAAACCTCTACACATACAAATTTGAAAATCTAGATGAAATGGATAAACTTTGGAAACACACAACCTCTCTAGATTGAATCAGGAAGAAATAGAAAGTCTCAACAGACTAATAACAAGTAGTAAAATTGAAACATTAATAAAAAAATCTTCTAACAATAAAGAAGCCCTGGACCAGATGAATTCACAGCTGAGTTCTACCAGACCCACAAAGAAGAATCTATCTTACTGAAACTGTTCCATGACATTGAGAAAGAGGGAATTCTCGCTAACTCATTCTATGAAGCCAATATAATCCTGATACCAAAGCCAGGAAAGGGTACAACAAAAAAAGAAGACTACAAACAGATCTCCCTCATGAACATAGATTCAAAAATCTTGAACAAAATACTAACATACCAACTCCAACAACACATCAAAAAGATAATTCACTATGATCAATTGGGTTTCATACTAGAGCTGCAAGGATGGTTCAACATAAAAAAATCAGTGAGTGTGATTCACCACATAAACAGAATTAAAATTAAAAACCATATGATCATCTCAATAGATGCAGAAAAAACATTCGGTAAAATCTAGTACCCCTCCATGAGAAAAACCCTTAACAAACTAGGCATGGAAGGAGCATCTGTCAAAATAGTAAAAGCCATATATGAGAAACACACAGCCAACATCATACTGAATGAGGAAAGTTTGAAAGCATTCCCCCTAAGAACTGCAACGACAAGAATGCTCACTGTCACCATTTCTATTCAAAGTGCATATAAAAGAATTACATCTATTAGATATTGGGCAGGGGGGAGGGGGGAGGAGGGAGGAGGGGATGGGTATATGTGTGCACAAAGAGTGCAATGTGCACCACACAATGGGATGGACATATTTGAAATCTGGACTGAGGGGGGGAGGGGGGGCAAGGGCAACACACGTAACCTAAACATCTGT
>CAUYSK010119395.1:0-11812 GCA_963575035.1 Avahi laniger
ACAATATGTCCAGAAATGTGTGTCTTCACTTATCTAAATATTGCCAGACTGCAAGTCCAACAGCTCTATAGTAGTTGCTGCAATGAAGCTGGAAGGAATATCAGGCTTGGATCCACAGGAATTCACTCTATGAGACAAAGGCTATAGACCTGCAGTTGGTACTAACACAAGCGCAACCTTTGTGTTCAGTGTGAATGCTTGTAAAACTAGCAGAAAGATAAGACTGAGTCTTGTTCACTTCCCGTGAGGATGATGCTATATTCATAGTTGTCTTCCCTGACCTAGTTTGAGAATCACGTCCTGGCTTGTTTGAATGACATCCTTTACTTCAGACCTGGAGCAGCTGATCCTGTTTGCCAGTAAGATGGTGTGCAGAGGGGTGGGGAACCAACGCAAAAAAGAGCCTTCCTCAGAAAGCTTTAATTTTCAGTTCTGCTTCTCCATAAGTAAAAGACTTAGATATTCCACCTCCTTTTCTTCCCCATTTGGAGTTCGTGGCAGGCAGCAGCAGAAGCTAGAGGTGGGGAAACGCCATGATAAGCTTTGTGGCTGGTGGTGATGATTCAAGAATTGTCATATCCTTTCTAAGGGGACATTGTCGTATTTTCCTTAGACTAAGATATGCCTTCCGGTATTCTCTCAATGATACATTAATATTTCATTACCAGCCAAAGAAGAACCCAGCACCAGGTGTTGAGCCAAGACTTGGTCATCTTGCCCTGACCTTGAAGTTTTCCAAAGGTAAATTTTTCTTGGTAATATGAGAAGATAATTCAGTTGCTGGCAAGCATAACAAAATAATCTGTGCCTTGTGTAACACTTTCTGTGACTCTTGAGTCTATTAATCTCATTTGTTCCACAACTACCTTAAGAGGCAGGCAAGAATCAGTACCGTTTTACCAATTAGGAAACTGAGGCTCAGTTCTAACAAGGGTAGAACTAAGTATCATAACAAATTACAAAAGGTAAATGCCTCAAGAGCATTGGATTATATTCCTTCTCCTAGGAATATATACGAAAATAAAACTTATTCAGACTTGTATACAAATGCAGTCATCTCAGTATTTGGAACAACAAATATAACATTTCACATAAATATATGTTCTATATATGACTTTTCCGATTTATGGTACATCAAGTGATAGAAAGTGTTAGCTATCAAGTTAATTCAGATTATGTCTTGATTCTTCATTAGTCGAGGTGGGAAAGTATTAGGAAGATAACAGTATAAAATGAAACTGTAGATAACGTAACAGAAAAATCTAGAAAAGCTTTTCTCTGGATGAGTGTTAGGATTTCTCATCTGTGCATACATATTTTAGAGGGGGTCCTCATACCTCAGTTTTCTATTTCTAAATTATTATCACAGTTGCTGAACTTTCTATAATTATTTTTAAACCTAAAACTTTCAATTACACTTATGCTCAAAATTTCCAAACTGATTCTTACAGATTCATTGTATTAAGAATTCTGCAAGGATGTAGAATATCCAGTCCTAAAATATTTAAAAGCATCAGTTTTCTTCAAAATTGACCTTCTGTATTCTGAAGATCCACAACTAGAGTTGTTTCTAGAGGATTGCCGGTCTACTGTAGGCCCAGATCCCAAGAGCAGCCCACAGTGGAATGTCATTATTAACAGGTATTTCAAACTTGTAACAGGTGTTAGTATGTTATTAGGCGAAGTGAGTTTTTAATTCATTAGAATGCTTAGGGTACAAGTCCTATTTCATTTTTTCCAACTTAAATTACTCCTATATACTCTTTATATTTTACCTTTCCTTTCCTCAAATCTGATAGAAATTGAATCTGAAATATTTGGTTTTTCTGACTTAAGAGTCTAGTGGATAACATGAAGTGTTCCTTTTTATGTCCAGTCCTAATAGACTTATTTTGAATGTAAGATAGTATCTTAGAGGTAAGAATTCATTCACTCAAACTCATTGAGCACAGTGTATACGTATCAGGAAGACAGCTGTGAACAAGAGTTTCTGCCCTAACCTTGAATTCATTTGGGGAAGACTAGCACAGACACAATCTGATGTTATGAAGAACATGAAGCTTTTTAAAGGTTTGCAGTGATTGAGTCCTATGATAGATGGGATAGTTATACTCCCTAAGGAGGTAACATTTAGGAAAGGACCTGAAAAGTACTTTATCACAAAGCATCTGTGTTGACTATCTCACATACCCAGGAAGTTAATAAAAATATTCTAATGTTAACTTTTCTGCCTCGAAGTCAGAAATTTGGCCAACTGCACTCATTACCTATGGCTGCAGTTCTCTCTGAGAGTAAATTACATTGTATTCTTGGCTCATACTGAGAATCAGTGTAAAACCATCACATCTCTGTATCTTCTAGGAAACTATTTTTGAAGATGGAAGAATAAAACGGACTGGTACTTATTAGATCCGTTCTTTTTAATGTTGACTATAAGGAACATTTTTTCCTGTCAGACAGTGAATCCCAAGACACCATTTCCTTTCCTGCCTTGGCTGGCAGGAGGCTCAGAAGTGAACGTTTCATCTACCTGGAATTAAACTGTTCCGTCTTCTCTCAGTGGCTTTCATTTTCCTATTTCAATAGTATTTTTTCCATCATTTTTTATGAAAGGCAAATTTTTAAATCCAGCATAAAGACAAATATAAAGTTGACCTTTCAAATCTACTTCCACAGAAGAACTAAGATGCTTATTTTATTCCTGTGGCATACAAAAGACCCAATATCTGGATAATGAGTTTTTTTTTTTTTCTGAGAGAATTTCAGACAAGGAGAATCATTAAGGCTGTGCTGTTTGGATTAAAATCTCGATTTAGCTACACACCTCAACAGATGCCCCTTAGCACTGAGCTCATAAGATCTCTGCTGTTTTTCTTCGCACCCCTTCTTCCCCTCATATTTTTTTTCATACCTAAATTGGCCTAAAAGCCTTGGGTATAAGAAGTATTCTCCACCTAAACACTTGCCAAACCTTGTGGTATAAACATTAGAAGACCTTTAAGTTATTATGAGAGGCCTATAAATCAACTATACAATTGTAGAAATTAATTTCAAACACTGTCCAAATAATAGTGTTAATTGGTTCTAATTTCTCTTGCTGGGGAGAAAAAATTAAGTGGACCAAAAACTTCTATAATAAGAAGCCTGAAATGTCTAAGAAACTATTGGTTAAGTTATAACAGATCTCTATAAAAAGTGGGAAAACACAAACTTTTCAGCAATCAGATATTAATGGTAATATATCTAAATGAATTATTTATGTTACTTTGTTTTACTTTTTCCATGCCTAAAGTTATAAAAGTGGAGAAACTGACTTAACTATATCATTTCCATCTAGGAAATTATAGGATGGTTTATTAAAAGCAGCTGTTTTTTAACTTCACTACTGGTCTGATTGTACAAATGCTTTATATTGAAGAGTTTTAAAAAAGAGTTTTATATTATTTGACACACTTTAATAGCACTAGATTTTACAAAAGTCACAAACTTCTTGTGGTTTCTTAATCTATAAAATAGGAGTATTGATAATACTCATTTTCCAGGTTGATAAGGGGCTTAATGAAAACTACTTGCAGCAATGCATGCCCAGTCCTGTGTTCATAAATAATAGTTTCTTCCTTTCTCCATTAGTCTTCACAACCACTGAGCAAATAATAAAATTGATATTATCCCTTACAAGTGATACAAAATTAAATGCAAAAATAATTGACACTCTTGCCCATGTTAACACAGTGAGGAAGGCCTGGAACCCAGTTCTCCTAGCCCAATTCATTTACTCATTTACACATGTACTATAAATTCTGGGGATGTAGCAATGAATAAGAGACAAAGTTTCTGCTCTCCTGATGCTTCTGTTTTAATTGGAAGAAAATAATTCAATATGTGGGAATAAAATAGCTAAAAGGATGAAAATTTATATGGGTGAGAGTGGTGGGCATTTTATACAGGACCATGGGGCAAGCCTCTGTGGTAGGGAGTGAGGCATGTTGGTATCCGGAAGATCATTCCAAGAACGATCAGTGTGTTTTAGAAGCGGCAAGGAGGCCAGCAGGTCTGGAGTAGCACCAGGTAGGAAGATGAAATCAGAGCAGTGGGATTTGGGATAGAATCCTACAGTGCCTCCAGGTCCCTTGTTCTTACCATGTTGCTGTTCTGTTCCTCAGAGAATCTGTGCAGTTTTTGCTTTTTGTTACAGGAACTCTTCTCTGTAATTAATAGGTTTTATCAGTGCTCCAGTAGTAACGATGTACAATGCGAGGCTTATGATAGTCCTCCAAAATATATTTCTGTCCATCGTCACCAAGAAGATGTCAATAACATCTCACAAATGAGGGCGTGGACACGCTGAAGCACTGGCTAGCTGGTCCAGAGCCAGAACACCAGGAAGCAATACAGTTAGTTTTGAAACTCCAGTCTCACTGCACTCTGCAGCCTCTACCCTACTGTCCTACCTTCTCAATGCGTTCTTCGAATAAAAGCTTCGCTTAAAATCTTCTGTGACAGTGAGATTTGATTCTTTTTCTCTTTTTTGTAAGCTATGTGAATGCCGAGGATTCCCATGAAACTATCTTCTACCCTGTGGATGTAGCCTGCATAAAGTTTCCTTCCCATGTGAAGAGATTTGAAATGAAGATGTTCACTTTCATGAAGGAAGAAAGTATGTTATTGGAAGACATGAGTAACCTCTTCATCTGAGACTGTTTTGACACTTGCTCAGATATGTCAATGGACAGGTTAAAGACCAAGTCGATGAAACTTATTTTTAAAAAGCCAGATTTGTCTAGTTGTGGACAATTGGACAAGAAAGAAACCAGAATGATTTAGCAAATCTTTATTGAAAATGGCTGTAGCACTTTCTTTAACAAAATGGCCTGGTCTAAAAAGCCATGGTCATTACCAATGATGAGATAGACCATGAACTGCCATTTTATTTTAATGATTTACTTTAAATCTTTCATGATAGATCTATGTATAGCCCTTAGTCTTTTATTTAAACTTCCTATATTTGGGGAGTATTCTATAAGCATTTGTATATCAAACTATGAAGCCTTTATATAAAACTGTGACCATCTTCCAAAATTCTAGAATGACTAGACCTATAAATTTTTCAGTTGCCTGTGATTTCACTTAGACTCTTGACCTTAATCAATTTAGCAAATATTATCCAAAAAGGGCTCTGAGTTAATGAGCCCATTCTGCAGAGTAGGTTAAAATAGCAGCCTCTAGTTGAATATAATAAGACCAAAAGAACTTCATCGGAATGTTGGCCTACCAGTAGAGAGCTTATGACCCTGGCCAACGTCACCAACAAATGCCTCTTAATTCACACAGCTGTACTTCCACTGCAGCGTGGCAATGTGATGCAAAGAAGCCCATCTCAGAACTGCTGTGTACAAAAAAAGTGCATTCCTGATAAGCATAGATTTGGTAAGCCACTTCAACAATATTTCACTATAACCAGATTTAGTACCACAATTAAAAGTTATGTGGCCTATCTAACAAAGTGAAATGATAAATATCTCTCTTCCCTGAAAAATTACAATAGGTAAATATAAAATTATAGCTCAAGATTAGGACATCAGACTCCCTGTCTCCTACCTTCTTTTGGTTTAAAAGTTTCTGGGAAAGATCTCACTCCAGAAGAATCTAGATATCTAGAGACCTGAACAGGAAGAACATAAAACTATCGTTTATATAAATTTTTTAAATAGCAAATCCAGAAATGAAGGTCCATTAAAATTGAAGCACTTCTACCAAAGGTACGCTTTTTTTTGTTAAACAAGCCCTAGAACTTTAACCAAAGACTAGGGTAGTTTGAGAAGAATTTCCTTGGAATGATAGGCATATTTCTTCCCCTGAATCCTGGCTTTTACCACTTAAAAGAACAGATCTCTTCCAGAGTCATCATCTTGGCCACTTCCAATACCAGCTGAGCAACTGCTTACCCAGGAGTTCTCCCAAATCACAGTCCTATTTGAGTGAGCTATGGTTTCTGAATATGTCTAGATATATAGCTTCTTAATGTATACATATATGTACACATACCCCTTGCAAGCATTAAATGGGATGATGAAGCTCTGGCAATTGAAGAGTCTTTAAGTGAGACTCCTTCTTTTCCTTCCTTGCCTTTATGTGCTGTAAACCACATACTCAGTATTTTTAAAATATAATTAAGAATGAGTCAGATCTTGCTAAAGGCCCAGGAACTGAGATAATCTTATTATTCTACCAAAGGCTTACTGGGTCCCTGATACTGATGGAAATAAGCTGAGTCCTGGCCTTGAACCCCTCACACTGGTGGTAGGAGAGGGCTACCTATATAATAAATAGAACACAGGCTGAAATAAACGTACATTAAAATTATATTTTGATCCAAATACCAAATTATTATGCCCACTTGCTGCTTCCAGTGGTGGTTGGGAATGAATAGATAGCATTTCCAGGACAAGGAGGAGTCTGGACTAGGGCATAGAGGTGAGATCAAGTTACACTGTGTACCTTCATGGGAGGATGGGGTGGTGGAGAGAAGGTATTGCTGCAGCAGGTACTTCCAGAGGCACTCATTTAAGTTACTGAGCATCTGTGTTAGCCAGAATTTTCCAGAGAAACAATAGGACGTGTGTATGGGGGAGGGAGTGATGGAAAGAGATTTAAGAAATTGTCTCTCAACAATTACGGGGGCTGGCAGGCTAGTGACCTCGGGAAGAGCTGATGCTGTAGTTCAAGTGCAAAGGTCATCTGGCAGAATTCCCTCTTGCTCAGAAAGGGGGTGGTGAGGAATAGATATCTGTCATTCGTTAAGGTCTTCAACTGATTGGATGAGGCCCACCCATATTATAGAGGGCAGTCTGCTTAAAGTTTACCACTTGAAATCTTAATCTCATCCAAAAATACACTCATAGAAACATTCAGGATAACATTTGACCATATATCCGGGTATCAGGACCTAGCCAAGTTGATACATAGAAATGCCACCACAGTATTTATGTGCCAAGTACTTGGGATAGAGCAATAATGTGTACCAAACTTGTTCACTGACTGTATGACAAATGCTAGCTAAAACTAGCTTGTTTATCATGAACAGCATAAGATAAACTAGCTGCGGTAGAGCGTTGGGAAGTAAGAGGGTGTAAGAGGGAAGATGGCCTTTAAGCTATGCTAGTGATAATCCAGGGAAAGACTGTTTCTAGTCAGGGAAATAAGGGAAAAGGTCCTGAGTTGAATATAAATGATGCTTTTAAGAAATGGAAAAAAGTTCATTAAGAGAATGAAGACAGAGCAAGAAGAGAAGCAAAACGGGGGCTGGGAGATGAAAGCAAGAAGGAAGATTACCCTGGAAAACCTGAATCACTAGTGAAGGATAGAATGTTCTGAGTGTCCAGTGTAAACACTAATAGTGAATTTCTCAGCAGGATTGAACCTTAAGCTCTAGTATAGCCCTTCCCAACTTTGCTTTATGGTAGTTGAGGATCAATCTCTGCCAGCATTTAGCCTTACGTAGAATTTACCATATGCTTTGAACAGTGTTTCCTGGTGTAAGTATGATGCTACTGGTATCGATACTACCGTCCCTGCTTTATAGAGAAGGAGCTTGGGAAGCTCAAGGCTGGCAGGGGTAGAGTGAACTCTTATTGTTACTGCTAGTATGAAACTTCCTTCTGGGAGCCTCTCTCCCTTCCTTTCAAGGTAGAGAGCTCTGGGATAGAGATTTTGGGAGAGTATCTTCTAGATTTTATTTTAACTGTTTGCATCTGTTAGTGAGGTTCTATTTTTTTTAATTCCATGGTTTTTTCTTTTGTGCTATATTATATATTATGCTATATGATATTTTGTTAATAATATCATGCTGTTATTGTTAATGAATTTGGAAGGCCCACTCTGATTTCTCCTGTGTCATGGGCTAGAACTAGGTCACATAACCATTTCTCACTGTAAGGGAAATTGAGATTTAGGTTTTGTTAATTGCTATGGCCAATAAAATTGAGGTGATATTAGTAAAGAAAAAAGGGAAAGTAAACATTGGATAAGCAACAGTGAATGTCAGCCTTATGGAAAGTTGCCTCTCTTTCAATTCTCTGGAGGAGCATATTTAAGATTGAAATTGCATATTCCATAGGTGTTGGAAAGAACTTGCACATAAAATCCTTTGGGCCTGCTATAGATAGTTGTTGAACTCATTTCCTTAATGATTATAGAACTACTTGGGTTTTGAATTTTATTGATATTTTCCTTGGATATTGCCCATTTTCTCTAAGTTTCCAGATATATTAGCTTAAATTTCTATGTTGCATTAATTTAGCTTTTATTCAATAAAATTCTATTTTTTATTTCTCATAGTTTATTTTTGCCTTGTCTATTTTCTTTATCAGTTTTACCACAGGTTAATCATTAGGCTTTTTAAAGAACTAACTTTTGGAATCATTGAGTCATATCTTTCTCTGTTTTATTAATTTCTGCTCCATTATTACCTTCCTCTGAGTTTATGATCTTTTTCTAATTTAAGTTGGATGCTTAACTCATTAATTTTCATTTTTCTTTTCTGATATGTTTAAGGTATATATTTAAATCTCTATGGCTTAGCTGTATTTCACAAATTTTTACATTTGCTTCATTGGTCTGTATTAAGTATTTAACTTTGTTTTCATCCTTGAACTGTGAATTCTTTAGAAATATGTTTTAAAGTTTCCAAATCTATGGAGGTGTTTTGCTTTTGCTTAATTTTTTTCTTTAATCCTTTCTAACTTCATTGCATTGTGATCAGAGAACAGTATGACACTGATTCTCCAAAATTTGCTGAGACTTACAGCCAAGTGTGGCATCTGTGTCCATAAATGTTCCATGTGTACTCAAAAATGTGTATTCACCAATTTCTAGATAGTGGCTTTGAGACATGTCAATTAGAAAGCATGCTTGTTAGCTGTCATTCAAATTACCTACAACCTTTTTCTCTTTTTGAACAATCAGTTATCAAGAAAGATATATTAAATATCCCACTGTAATGGTTCATCTGTGAAATTCTCCTTGAAATTCTGTCAAATTTTACTTGAAATATTGGGTTAAACCCTATGAAATTGCTGTTTTATAGGCTAAAAGTAGTCAAATATCAGCAATTTCATATTAATCATAATTTGAGATATATTGTAAACATGCAAATTCAGGATTAATGTCTTCCTGATAAATTATTTTTATGACTGTGGTAATTGTCATCATACTTAATAAAGCTGCTTATTTTGCATCATATTTTGTCTGATACAAAATACAGTTTACCCACTTTCTAGATATCTTCACCTGATGTTTATTTCCTACCCCTTTCTTTCAATTTTTTGATTTCTTCATATTTTAATTGTCTTAAAATAGCATACAGCTGAATTTCATTATTTTATATCCAATCTGAACATGTCTTTAAATAGAGAAGTTAGTCTGTTTACATTTGTTATGAATACTGATGCTTTTTGCAATTGTTTCTACCTCATTTAGTACTGTTTGTCTTTCTTCTTCTGCTTTCTCTCCGCTTCTTCCTCCCTTTGGATTAATTCTATATTTTATTATCCCCTGTCCTGTTTCACAAATAGATATAGTGCATTTAGTATTCATCCTTTCTGACATGCATTTTTTTTTTTTTTTGAGAGAGTCTCACTCTTTTTGCCCTGGCTAGAGTGAGTGCCGTGGCGTCAGCCTAGCTCACAGCAACCTCAAACTCCTGGGCTCAAGCAATTCTTCTGCCTCAGCCTCCTGAGTAGCTGGGACGATGGGCACGGGCCACCATGCCCGGCTGATTTTTTTCTATATATTTTTAGTTGTCTGATTTATTTCTTTCTATTTTTAGTAGAGACGGTGTCTCGCTCTTGCTCAAGCTGGTTTCGAACTCCTGAGCTCAAACAATCCACCCACCTTGGCCTCCCAGAGTGCTAGGATTACAGGTGTGAGCCACCGCTCCCGGCCTGACATGCATGTTTAACTTACACGAATCAAAACGCCCAAACGCCCCAGAGGGCTTTAACCCTGATCATTCCTTCCTCTCACTGCTGCTGCCCAGCACTGACTCATTACTAGTATTTTACTTACCCCATGTTTACTGTTAATAGATCCAACTCACGCGTTCACTAGACTGTTTACCATTCTCTCTCCCATCCCAACTCTTTCTTCTGGTATCACTTTCCTCCCAGAAGTCTGCCCTGTAAAAATTCTTTCATTGAGGGACTGTAAGGTAGTCTGATGTTAATAGTGGTTTGTTGACGGCACTGTTAATTGAGTAGCCTGAAAAAATATCTTTTAAAATATTCTTTAACATGGTTTTTGTGGTTTTAAAATAATAGGCTCATAACTATTCTGTGTCAGATTTTGGAAATATCCACAATCTCTGGGGTCCCACCTGTTGTAAATAAAGAGAAAAATTTTTAAAAAATTAATAAAAAGGAAATATCCACAGTCTTCTGGTTTCTGCTGCTGTTGATCTATCATTCCTTTGTAGATAACCTATCTTTTCTTTCTGGTTATTAAGATCATCCTTTGTCCTTGATGTTTTATACATTCTCTAGGATGTGTCTAGCTGTGGATTCTTTATCTTGCAAGCTTACTGACCTAACTTTTTGAGGAAAACGTAAGATAATCTACCTGAGCTTTTTAACCTGAGGGAAAGGCAACAGCCTTGACTCCATCGGTCACTGTGCAAGGTGCTTAATTCCATTGTGTCATTTAATCTTCACGCCTGGCCTGGGAAACAAGCTTTGTTCCGCTCTTTTGTAGAGGACACTTACCTGGAGCTTATGAACCACTTGATTTTGGAGACATCGCTAAGTAACTCCAAAACTGAGCCCTTTTCACTGAAGCACCCAAGTTCCTCACTGTCTCGGTGTCTCTGGCCGCTACATTAGCGCCATCAAGCTGTCCCCCTCTACTTGGTACCGAATCCGTTCAAAGCGCGGCCCAGAGGAAGGCACCTGCCCTTCCCTCCCTGCCCTCAGCAGAGCCCAGGAGCGCCAGACCCGAGGCTCATGCCTGAGCATCTTGCGGGTAACCCCATTCGCTCCGCCCTTCCCTCTCCGCAGTCCAGGACCAGTCTGAAGAACGCTGCCAGCTGGCCTGGAAGTAGCTCTCTGACAGGATGCCCCGAATTTTCCAACCTCGGGGCCTCCGGTCGAGCGCGGTCGCCTGCGGTTAGCGCGGGATCCTGGAGGGGGCGCCCGAGGCCTCGCGGGAGCCCAGCGCGGGCGGCGGCAGCACCGGCCCCTCTCCGCGCGCTGGAGCAGCCGAGGGGCGGCGGGCCCTGGAGCCAGCGACAGAGTGGGTGGCGGCTGAGGCTCTTATCGTCATCGTCCCAAAGAATAGCCTCTGTTCTCACATAGGATGAGCAGGGGCTTCCAAAAGTACGGGAAAGAGCATCTGCCTCGGGTACCTGTGTCCCCAAAGACAACTTGTGCTGGGCAGATAGGAGCAGGGACTTCGCGCTGCTCAATTGCTCACGGGTCTTCGGGTTCGTTAGATCAGCCTTGCGCTCAGGTGTGGAAACTCAGTTATTCCTTCCTGGTAACTAAAGTACACAACCAGCCAACATGAACAAAGCTCTAGCGTTTCTCTGCACCCTCTGCTCCTTTTAACTGGAGCCCTTTAAGAAAGAGCCTCGGCCAGGCGCGGTGGCTCACGCCTGTAATCCTAGCTCTCTGGGAGGCCCAGGCGGGCGGATTGTTTGAGCTCAGGAGTTCGAAACCAGCCTGAGCAAGAGCGAGACCCCGTCTCTACTAAAATTAGAAAGAAATTAATTGGACAACTAAAAATATATAGGAAAAAAAAAATTAGCCGGCCATGGTGGCGC